>DWGR01003917.1:0-11660 GCA_018247715.1 Heliconius burneyi | reverse complement strand
TTCACTTTCATTGGTCTTGGGAAATCAACAGCGAGCTGACTTGTAACAGTTCCAGTTTTTGGAAACCGGCAGATCAATTTCTATATTGCTATACTTGCTCAGTCCTAAACAAGGCGGGCTTTACTTTTTTACTTTCGTATGAAAGCTACGTCCCTCAGGAGTGCTACAGGCTATATAACATCATAATAAAGTACAGCATCAGCGACATAGCCTAGCTACGCGTGTGACGTCACGGCGCTTGTTGTATCTTCGAAAGTACTGAACAGATTTACTTCAAATATTCACCAATTGCTTTCTCAATATCGAAAGTTAGTTTCATCAAAATCATGAGTTTGCCTGCAAATATAAAGCAATCCATATCTATACTTATACCTATACAGTAATACCTCGCTTTACGCGAGGGATACGTTAAAAAAAATCGCGTTAACTGAAATTCGCAATTAACGAGGTTTATGATTATTACAAAAAAATACAAATAATTTTAATCAATCACAATATTTTACATAACACATACTCTTATTTTTTACGGAAAAATACATCTATTGTCTTTGATGTTGGTGGTTGGTTACATTACATTTATACACACCCTTTCGCGTAATTCGAGGCATTTCAGCGCGAAATTTGCATCCGCGTTATAGTGAAACCGCGCACAACGGAGTCGCGTAAAGCGGGGTATTACTGTGATAAATCGGTATTTGCTTGTGATAAATCTGTATTTTTGACCAACTTCGAAGGAAAGGAGGATGTTCTCAATTATATATTTTCAATTCGATATTCGATTAATATTTTCGATTCAATTTCGATATTTGATTGTTGGATTCGATTTGGAATTTTTTTGTAATATGCAATTATTACAGTTATTTTACTAAAAATATTGTAAATCTTTACCCAAATGAATAAGTTAACATTAAAGGCTTTTTCTGAACGAGTAAATTAAATGATTCATTGACATCAACACATATGACTGTCAGTCAATTATGTTTATTAAATGAATATACATAGTATAGCAGTTGAAGCGGGCGAAGCCGCCGGCGGGCCGCTAGCAGGAAGTAAATAAAATAATGTATATATTTTATAGTAATTAGGCATAACAGTCGCCGCGTGACGTCAAGCAGAACCGCGCAAATTTAAAAAAGAGTGGAACTTTACAAGTTTGTAACTTTGGAAATCTTGACCCGATTTCGATGAAACATAACTATTATTATTTGCATGAGTAGCCATTCAATGTGTTATGTTTGTATATAACTGTCATAGTAAAGTTTCAATATAGAGGTACGACTCATTGGCGGAGTTCTTTGTTTTAAAGTATAAGTAAGTGCAATAAAGATATTTATTATTATACGTTACTTGTATATTAATAATTAGAAATATTAGGTACTTTGTTCTGACTAGAATATAAGCAAAATTATTTTCTCCTAGTTTTCTGGTCCGCTTTCCATTCACAAAATCAATCATCCTTCACCATTGGTCGGAGCTGTGCACCTGTGCAGCGCAGGCACGGCGTGCTGCGCTCGCACAACGCCGTGACGGAGGGCTCGCAGTACACGCAGGAGGGCATGGCGCGGCACGCGCCCGAGTCTGTGCTCTCGCACAGCAAGCAGTTGCGGTTCTCTGGAACCAGCGACTGAGAGGTCTCCTCCTCCCAATACTGGTGAGGAGGCTTGGGCTTTACGAACTGGGAGACTACGTAGCTGATGAAATTATTGAAAAAAATACGTCTGATAATTGAAATATTATATATAAATATTTGGTTATATTTTTTAAATATAATAATAGAATGATAGGTATCAAGTTACAGTACAGTGGTTACAGGTAGGCTAACTTCGTGTTTAATAACCAAACTGGACTTTACTAGTAGAGTATTATTTAATCACAACATTCAGATAAATAATCATATAATTATATTCATTTCGCTCCGTCAAGACAAAAACCCACTTTGAGCTTCGCCACTGAGCTTCGCCACATTGAGCTCCTCCACTTCAAATACAATTTTGCCAAATTGGAAAAAAAGAGAAAACGAAGTTATTTTCACTGCGTGAATACTTAGTGGTAATAACGTCATTCCTGTCCTTCCACGGGGTAGAAACGTAAAACTAAAAAGAAAAAATTAAGTGGTCACTGTGCATGTGAGTGGTACTGACGCCTGCGAGCCGGGCCGGTACAGTGGCGGCGCGCGCTCCCCGCCGCCGCCCACCGAGCTCAGCGCGCCCGCCAGCGGGGCCCCGCGCCGCGCGTCTCCTGTGCATGGAGTGCATTTATGTCATATACACCTGTACCTACTAAACGCGCATCGCCCCCACGACGAAGGAGACTACAAAATGTGGGGCATGAATTACAATAAAAAATCATTGATAAGCATTACGGTCGTAGATAGTAAATGTAAATGTAAACACATAGAAACGTCTAGGTTTTTAAAGATTTCTTAAAAGATTCAAAATGATGTGTGTTGTTTCAAAGATTTTTTTAACTTACCTTCACGATTTATCCCTAACGGGGTAGTCAGAGAACGGAGCGCCAAACGCTACGGTCTCTACGTACTTCTTTCGCCTCGTCCACTATCATCAACCTCTTCATACATGCCCTTCAGGGGGTCCTCATGCTTTTTACGTGTTTCACTGTGTTTTCGAAGGTCAACCGAGGTCTCCCCATTCTTTCATCACTTATTCGTTCGACATGCCCAAATCAGGTGAGCACGTTTTTCTTTATTCACACTATAACATAGACATTCTCGCTAGTACCTACCTGTCGTTCGGTGTACCTCTTCATTGTGGATTCGATCAGCTAAGCTGACTACGCAAATCCTACTAAGAGATCGCATCTCCACGGCATTCATCTTTCTTTCATTCTTCTTCTGCAATACCCACGTTTCGCTGCCGTATAACAACGTCGGTACCAACACTGCATTATGTGCGGCCAAACTCGCAGCTGTGCTGACGTTTCGCCGTCTCATCAATGCAGCTAAGGCCCCGTTAATCCTGTTACCGGCAGCAATACTCCTTTCTACATCCATTTCGTATCTTCCAACTCTACTGAACATACTTCCCAGATATACCACCTCATTCACTTGTTTTAATATCTTACCGTTCACACTGACTTTGCATTCCGTCCTCTTTTCATTTCTTTCAAATACCAGAACCTTTATCTTACTCGCATTCAGAGTTAGACCATTGTTTTCACACCCTTCTTTCAGAGTGGTGATCAATGTCTGCAACTCGCATTCCGATGATGCAATAAGCATTATATCATCTGCGTACAGCGGGCAATTCACATTTAAGTCACCTACTTTCACTCCCATATCTCTTCGTTTCACTCCTTGGAGACAACAATTGAACAACCAAGCGGACATGGCGCAACCTTGTTTAACACCCGATTGCATGTCAAACCAAGGCGACTTGCCAGATTCTACTCATGCGCAGGCTGAATGATCTCTGTAAAGAGACTTTACAGCCTGCAGCAAGGGTCCGTTCACATTGTACCGGGGTAGTATCTCTAATAATTTCTCTCTTACAACTCTGTCAAATGCCTTTTCTAAGTCCACAGAAGCACAGAAAACTTTTTGGTCAACAGGCAAAAAATTTTCCGTGATCATGCGGAGGGAAAAGATTTTTTCATAGCCTCTATATAAAACAACACATACATAAACACCATCATGGCGCAGCGGCACGAGCGTGCGACTGTAAGCGCGAGTAATGAGGATTCGACTCCAAATTGGGGAAATTATTAAATACTTTCATGTTCTCGCTGTCGTAACAGGACAAAACGGAGTGGGGTAAAACGCGATGAAAACGTAAGTCTCGTTATGGGTCACAGGTTGCCAGATCCCCTCTACCTACCTTACTATATGCGGAATAAAAACGGAAACGGCCACACAGCTTTACTTTACAAATCGTTTTTTCGTTTTATTTAAATCTGGTCCGACTATCTGTTGATTTCTTTGCAATTTCTTGACGGTTAGGTGACGTACTGATGTAGTGCTCTTATGTTATACAAATACCTTCTCCATAAGCGTCCGCGGCTGCAAGCCAGCCCGCCACCAGCCACGCACCGATCACAAACATCTCCATCACCTCCACCACTAGAAGCATGTTGAGTTGTAGCGCACGGCTTAAACGTGGCCGATAATCTGTCGGTCGTCGAGCGCCGCTAATTGATCGCCGCGCCAATTACTGCGGATTGGCTTAACTGGGCCCTCTTATACAGGCTGTACTCGTATGTAACGTGCACATTTATTATTAAAAGTGATAAGTTTCAAAGAAAACTTCATAATTAATGCACAATTATATTGCTAAGCTTGCAGCTAATAACTTTCCCATGTTATGGATTTATGGCAATATTTTAAAATATAGTGACTTATTTATATGGAGGTGCTTATATTAAATATATGTATTGAGGCTGTTGTGGCGGAATGGGAAATGTCTGATTGAAATTTAATACTTATGTGTTCGATTCCTACTTGAATAATGAATATATTTCGTATGTTTACCACTCTGGTGGACATAGCACGGCGTTGTATTTTACCATTGAATGTCTCAAAAATTAGACGAAAAATGGAAAATGAAGTTTCCCTCTGCCTGCCCTGCTAATTGACGAAAAGTGTGAAGATGTATTTTTATATAATATAATTATACGATGAGACCAGTCGTGGCGCAGAGACATAAGCGTGTGACTGAAAACGCGACTGGTTGTGGGTGCAATTCCCACTTCAGGAAACGAAATATTGATTTAAACTTATGTTTCTATTTCTATGCTCAAGAATCTGGAATGAGGAACGGAGTATCAGAACACTAGGTTCCCTCTGCCTACCATGCTGAGTGTTTACCTGTATCCAGTACAGCGTGCAGCAGTTCTGTCTGCTATCTGAAAACTGTTATTAAACGAAATTCAAAATACAATTAGTAACATCCTGTGAATGCTATTAACAACTTCAATTAGCGCACAGTGTCGTTCTACTAACGATTTGTTTTGCATGATCCTCGCATATAAAAATCCTTTTTTTGACGTTTTTGTAATAAAAGGTTACATTATTAATTAATATTTCATGAAAATATGTGTATTATTTTACTTGAGTAACGTATAATAATTTAAATTGTTTTATAGACACATCATTCTAATTGATTTGTGTTACAAAACTCAACTGGAGTTTGTTTGGCTAAACTGGTGTACTGGTTCGAATCGAACCTGGGCTGGCGCACTCAGAGTGTGTCATGACATTAGAGTAACATACAACTTACTTATTTCCTTTCGACCGTGAATGGGGCTGGAGCCACAAGTAAAAACTAGTAACATACTCGTATACAATTAAGCGCGGTTATGTCAGTTTAAGGTCATTTCAAATTATATGAGCTGTAATCTGTTCTCATGTAGTTATGAGCTATATTAAAGTAAAATTACATCCAAATCTGTTCCGTAGTGTGTAAGTGAAAGTGGAACAAAACGTCGATACTCTCAAACTTTCACATTTGTAATATTATATATATGAGAGTCGTATTCAACATTAACAAGATATGAGTAATAAGTGCTTAACACTTCCCACTAACAAGCGGAATGTAAAATCGATACATATAATATGAGGTCCTACGTACTGCGAGGAGCACGAGTTGGCTCGCGCAGGTGACGCTGATAAGCTGATAATAACCCATCTGTCTCTTCCCGCACTAAATTGTTTTATATTATTTTACGCTGTACTAGTCCTCGCTCGCGACTTTAATATATTTAATTTTATTATTTTATATAAAATCAGTCATGCTCAAAGAACTTTTTGTTTTTGACCAAAACTCAACTCATAGGTATAATTTCACATTTATATCTTGGAAAAATAGTAATTGCCTGCTGTACGCAGATGAGTCAGTGCTCATTGCATCATCAGAATGCGAATAGCAGATATTAATCACCACTCTGAAAGAAGGGTATCATAGTGGTCTAAGCCTGAATGCAAGCAAGACGAAGATTCTGATACTTGAAAGAAATAAAGAAAGGACGGAATGCCATATCAGTGTGAATGTTAAGATATTAGAACAAATGAATGAAATGGTTTACTTGGGAAGTATTTTCAAGTAGACATTGAAGATATGAAATGGATGTGAAAAGGTGTATTGTTGCCGGTGACAGGGTTAACGGAGCCTTAGCTACATTGATGAGACGGCGAAAAGTCACCACAGCCGCGCGTTTTAGGCACGTCGAACGAATGAGTGATGAAAGAATGGCAAAAAAGATTTATGATGGAAAAGTGAGAGGCGAGAGAGGTAGGGGGAGACCTCGGTTGACCTTCGAAAACACAGTGTCAAAGATACTGGAGAAAGGTCACGTAAAAAGCATGCGGACCCCCCGGAGGGCATTTATGAGGACATGAAGAGCTTGATGACAGAGCACGATCCGAAACAGGTATGTAGAGATCGTAGCGTTTGGCACCCCGTTCTCTCTGAGTACCCCGCTAGGGATAAAGCGTGAAATTAAGTTAGAAAAATAGTAATTTATTCATTTTTTCATTCTTATATATTAATATAATTTTTCAGTTCATATTACATCATCACTCAATCCTCTAGTTTGTTTGACCATATCCCCGAATGCATAGTGATTGAACTCTACTAATATCACTTGTCTAGCGTATTCAATCAACATAATTTATTTATTTTATTCCAGAAGCTACATATACTATTCATTTGGCAAAACGTTCGTATAAAATGCAAAGGAATAGTTTGTAAACGAACAAACAATCATTTGTTCCCGACGTCGTTCCATGTAGCGACTGTCAGTTTATTGAATTACAATTGGCTCGCACGTAATCTCGCGCGTTATCACGGCGTCTATTGTTTGGCTATTGTGATAAGACAGCAATTACTGTCCGCAGCTAAGTCCTCCACGCGGACTGCCCGGACTGTACATCATTACGGGGCGATAACATATATTACATGATGTGCAGAAATTAGCTAGCTAGCTAGCACATACTACTACTGTCTAAAGTAAGGAATGCACTGGAATACGAGTATGTTATAGAAATATCATTCTTATGTATTGTTCCAATATAGATAGAACAGAATATAAGAACACTCACACAATTTCATTTAGAAATTATGAAACGGCTCTAAATAACATTTTTAGTTCGAGTGTCGAGTGTCCGCTGACAGCGCGCCGGCAGCCGAGTGTCGTGTGTCCGCGTGTTGTACGCTTGTCATTGTTGCGGGGCACTTCATTAAAAATAACTCTATCTCTATATAAATATTCGCCCTCCGCCTCTGTCTGGCCTTTCTAACTCTACTTCTAAACCACCCAATGAATTTTGATGAGGTTAGATAGAGTCAGCTAGGTCACCATTAGCTAGAGTATTTCTCAGGGAAGGTTTATATATAGTTTATTATATGTATTATATGTAGTTCTACCCGTTAAGATACTTTCGATACTTACTTACTTACTGATTTAAGATACTTTTACTTTACATTTGTATCTAAAAATAGTAATTTGAATATTTTTTTATTGTGAAAAATGGTTCTCCATAATGATATCAAACCTTACCTTTTATATACTTTATTAATTTTCCACATTAAACGAAAATAAAATTCCCCAGGTTTCCCCAGGGCAGCATTTGCTCACCTACCCTCTATGCTCTATACACCGATGACATCCCAATGAAGCATGACACGATGTCGCCCTGCCCTCGAAGTCTTTGGACCACTACCACGTCGCCTACATACAGGCGATTACATCCTACACTGAGCTAGCAGGACAGCAGCAGCTGCCCCTGCAGCAGCAGAGCGACCTACCTGGGGGTTGTTATTGACAACACCACGCTTCACCGCAACCTAAAAATAGAAAGGAATCCGAGGGTCTTATCTGGCTGAGCTGACCACCTAAATGGCATGTGATTATCATGATATCATATAAGTATTTTTGGTTAAAAGAATTTCAGGTAGTCTGTTGTTTATGATTTCTTTTGTTTAAGTATTTTGTTGCTTTTGTCGTTTGTTTAAGTATATGTGTGTTTCTTTTTCAAAGAAAATGGAGCATCCTTATTAGAACTATGAAATTGCACCCCCAAAGTCTTAATAGTGATCACATTGCAATATATAACATTATTAATATTATACGAAGTTCAGTATAAAAACTAAACATAGTTAAAGCGGGGGAAGCCGCGAGCAGGTCGCTAGTTTTTATATAAAAAATGTCAAAAAGCTTATAGTTACCTTCAATGTGATTAGTGTAAACTCGACGAAGTGAAATATTTACGTACGTTTATATTTCCATTTCTTCGCTCTGCTACTCAACACGCAATGCATGGGGAAAGGAGTATCTTAACACTAGGTTCCCTCTGCCTACCCTGCTGTGTGGAATACAGCGTGAAGCTGATTTCATTTAAAAAAAATGTATATATATATATATATATATATCTGAATGTATGTTGAACTCACAGCTGACGCGCAACGTCAAACAATTCCAAGCCGCGTTGCGATGCGACGCACCAAACTAAGCTTAAACAATATTCCCACCGACCGCTCATATCAGTGCATTTCGATAAAGGGTCAATTTACAAAAGTTAATTAAATAAAGTAAATTAATAAGCAATAATAAAAAACAGTGGGAAAGTAGAGCTGAAAGTAGAGTGTTTGCGTACATTAGTGCGGAGCCAGTGAGTCTCGTGGAGAAGGGAACCCGCGCGGTCACCATTGTTTGTTTCGACCCCATCGCTCCTTACTTCATTTGAAAACTGTCTTGAATGACTTCCTCATTATAAACGTAAGCTGTACATTAATTCTAACAGCTGTAAGTTTAATAACAATTATTTCAATATTAATTGCTAAATATTGCTTGATGAGTGGCAGAACTCAACACTGCGCTTTATCTTATTCATCAGATTCTTTATCAGATCGAGGAAATAAAAATAATTTATTTCACCAAATGGGAATCCAACCAACAACCGATACGTGTACATTTGGATACTACACCACTGCGACACACGGCCTGAAATATGTTTTATATTCACATATTTGTGTGTTTCATAATTTTAGTCAGTCGCAATAAAAAGGAAATCTTAAATAAAATAAAATAACAAGGCGTAGAGGCGTTAAACACCGCAAGTAGGCTTAATCATCGGTGTCTATTGCTTATAACCGACAGAGGGTTGCGGCGGAAACGTACACTGGGCTATCGTGATTTATTGCAAAGAAGTTAAATATGTTTTAAAAGCTGTTATTTAACTTGCAATATATGTATGTTAGTTCGTATGTATGTTAGTTCGTATGTATGTTAGTTCGTATGTATGTTATTTCGGGCTTTTCATCCGAAAGGGTGAAAGCTCAATTTTGAAGTAGAATTTTGTAGACACGTTTAGTTTGGATGACAATGCATGATAAAATGTATGACATCATTCTAAATCTTATATGGCGGATCATCCAAGATGGCCGCATAGTTATTATTAATCTCCTTGTACAATATGGATTTTTAGTCTACTTGTAAGAAATAACATTTTTCAAAATCTAATATGGCGGAACATAATTAGAAAAATAATGTGACATCTCGTGTGAGAAACCTAGCCAACGGTAACTAAAAAGTAAAAATAAATTAAAAGCAGCTTTTTTAGAAAAAGCTTTTATTTAAACGTTCTAAATAAAAGCTTTTTCTAAAGAAGATTTTTTGCTTTTTAACCGACTTCTGTAAGAAAAGGCAAGGTGTATCAATTCAACTGGTTTTTTTTTAATGTTTTTTACCTCAGAACTTTGGACTGGGTGGATCGATTTGGATGATTTTTCTTATTTGAAAGGTAGTGCTTCCCATGTAGTCCCATTTTTTAAATTTTTTTTTCTGACAATGGTATCTATGAGAAAATCACATAAGTCTTATATTGACATTCGGTATGTACGCGACAAATTGGCAAATAACTCAATATTTCGCCAACCGATTTTGATGATTCTTCTTTTATTTAAAAGGATATACTTTAAGGATAGTCTGGTGAAACTTTGGTAAGGTTCCGATTGTGGGATCCGGTAAAAATTTATAGTTTGTTTTTTTTTATGGTAGAATTTTTACAATACTGTAATATTGTTACAACTTCAACCGATTAAGAAAATTCTTTTTTTATTTGAAAGCATACACTCCATGATAGTATGGTGAAAGTTTGGTAAGGTTCCAATAATGGAATCCGGTCGAAATTGATAAAGTTTGTTTTTTTTTTGATCAAAATTTTATTTTACTGTAATATTGTTACAACTTCAAATTCAACTTCAACGTATTTCAATGATTCTTTTTTTATTTGAAAGGATATACTTCAAATATAGTTTGGTGAAATTTTGGTAAGGTTCCGATTATGGGATCCGATCGAAACTGATAAAGTTTTATTATGTATGTTCTTCTCAATATACCACAATGTTAGTTTGCATTTTGTATTTGCACCTAATTTAGTGAAATTTTACATAGGACAACCACTACCACTCGTTGACTACCACTACCACCAATCATTTAAGAAGCATCCTTTTATGGTCTACTCGGCACTCAAAATCGTAAAGTAAATTAATTTTTAACAAAAAGAAAAACCTTATTTAAATCATACTAACTTTTACCAAACAGCGTGCCTGTAGTTTTTCTTGGTAAGTGGTTTGTTTAATATAAAAATAACCGTCAATTAGAACCAACAGTTGTTGAGATTAACGCGTTAATTAAATAATCTTTAACATTAATACAGAAGTAAAGAGCAATATGAGATTTCAATAAATTTTATTTTATAATTCGTAAAGTACCTAAATAGTTAACGTACATAAGTATAGATCTTGTTGTACATTACTTACTTGCAGGCAATTTTGTACCCCTTCTTATTAAAGTATAAGCAAAACGATTGAGTTAGTGATAAGTCACTCATTTTGTCTATTCGGTAGTAAATTGCAAACGCTCCTTTGCCTGTTCTTAGCGTGCAAGTAAACCACTCTCCTTGACCCGACATCAAGGGTCAGTCAGGCTGTTGTGGATGCCACCGCTGCGCCACGACGTCAAGGGTTAGTCAGGTTGTTGTGGATGTCACCTCTGCGCCACGACGTTATCGAGTATCGTGGCTTATATTAAAGTCATATAGAATGTGTTAGTTTTTTTACATGGAATCATATTATGACGTGTATCAGTAAGCGTTGCGCCGCTCGGCCGGTGTAAAGAAGGGTACAGATCGCTGTATAAACTTAATATCGGGCAAATTGGCGGCGCCGGGTGGAGCGCGCGGGGGCGGGGGCGGGGAGGGGTCTCGGCAAACATCTGGAGCTTTTATTGCGATGATCGTGTATTGATTCCACTCATAAGCGGCTGTCGCAAGATAATTTCATCTGGCGACCGCTCCGGGTTGACATTTATTAGTTTATTCAGAGCGATTTGCAAGCGTTATTGTGCGTGGTGTACCAACCCTCCCCCTCCGCACCGCTCCCCTCCCCGCCCCCTCGCCCGCCAGCATCCGCCTACCTCCCGCCGAGCGCTACCGTAGAGAGAGCCCCGAGATGAGGTTTATTAAAAGGGTAGAAAAACTGTCGTTGTTTGCCGCCGGGCTCCGACAACAAATTAGTTTTACGAGGGCGTGATTATTCGTATTAGAGGTCTATTTAAAATATTTTTATGAGTTTTGTGAATGGATGCCAAAGTTTAATTTAGACTTTAAAAGTAAGGACGGTGGCTTATGCTCAATAAGAAGCAAATTT
>DWGR01003916.1:0-11660 GCA_018247715.1 Heliconius burneyi | reverse complement strand
TATACTACCCACAAATATACTTACAGAAGTTTCGTCAAAAGTAACAATTATATAATTTCTATTAGAACCCGAGTCGAAGCTAGTGATGGACCCAGCGCCCCACGCCATACTGAAAGGTTCCTCGTGTATACTTCGCGAAAATAGCTTCATATCATCCAAATGAGTGTGCCCAGTGAATTGTGTATGCCTGTAATCGTTGATGAATATCTAGAATTTAAAAAATAAGAGAGTGGCTAGGGTTCATTTTCACAAGTTATTTTAACTGATTTCTGTAAGAAAAGGAGGTTCGACTGTTTTTTTTTTTTAGGTTTGTTACCTCATAACTTTTGATTGGGGCTCCCATTGCCCCCTTGGTGGCTTTGCTAGTAATGGCGATAGCAGGATCCGGTGAAAATTGATAATTTGTTTTTTTTTTTGGTAAAACTTTTTATTTTCATGTAGTACTTACCATTAAAGCAGCGCATGCGAGAAAGTGTCTCAATGGGACAGGACTACACATTTATCATACATATGTTATATTATAATATAATATACGTATAATAATAAACTATTTATAAACCTTCCCTGAAAAATACTCTACCTAATGTTGGAAACCGCATCAAAATCTTTTTCATATTTTAGAAGAAGAAGAGTTAGAAAGACCAGACAGAGGCGAAAAGCGACTTTGTTTTATAATATATAGAGATATTACCTATCAATGACTCTCTTGTATTCTCTTGTCCAAGTATACAAGAGATCTGCATGGCCAGGTGGAATATGTGACAGTATATGGACCTTCTCTCCAGCAAGTTCAGCTTTATGAAGTTCTTTAATAAGTCATTTTAAATGTCTCTTAGCGTTAAGAGGATCGTGTACTAACCACCTAATTAAATAAAAATAATTAATTAAAAATACGGCATTGAATTCTGCCACTCAATACGCAATGCCTAGAAATCGGCCGAAAGTGGAGAACGGATGTGTTCAATGGGAACGAAATATCTTAACACTAGGTCCTCAAGTTCTCTCTGCCATGTACAGGATACAAAGTGAAGCCAAAAAGCTCAGTATTTGAATGTAAAGAACCAAATATTTAAAAATAACAATATTTAAAATTGTGGGTTCGATTCTTTTTTAAGGGGATGAATTATATTAAATTGCTTTAGAAAGACGTAGACTAGCACGGCGTTGACTTTCACCACCCAACTCGGAATTTCCGCAATTTGGGCGAAAGGTAGAAAATTAAGTGACTTGAGTGTAATTTCTTCCTACATGTGATTGCATATTAAAAAGTATTAAGCTAAAGAAAAATAACGGATTGCCTAAGAAACCAACTCACCAATTAAGTTTGTAAGCTACATTCTTATTAAGCGATATAACTCTTAGGCCCGGTTTAATCAACATAGAATATTGGCCATCTTTTCTCATTGTGGTAAATGCTTCGTCAGTTAAATACGGTCTCCACTGTTCAGCTAAGCTTGTATACAACCATGTGGTATTGAGACCTTCATCTTGTATAGATGGGGGAGCAAATCTAAAACATAAATAGTAAAATAAGATTATAATTATTATATAAATAAGAAATATAACAACTCATTTAATGCCTGTCGTGGCGCAACGGAACCGCGTCTGACTGACGATACGATAAAAAAGTTACTTTCTTTTAGTAACACGACAACGATCGCGATTGGGTTCCATCACTTATCACACAACTTCTAGAAAATTAAGCAAATTGGGCAAAAGTGGAAACGAACGAAGTGAGGAACGAAGTGTCTTTACACTAATTTTCGTTTGCGTGCCATGGCACATGTGTGGTACAGCGCAAAGCTAAAAAATGTTACCCTTTGAATAACCATACCCTGCAGGGCATGAGATTTTTATCACACAAAAATACCCAGTAAGCAGAAGTCTTTGGACGTTTTCCAGCTTCAATAAAAGGCAAAGAACCTCATGTGGCCTAAAACTTTCTGTTCCATTGGTAAAATCAGATTAGGGAAAGAAAATTATTGAGACTGTTAAAGCACAATGAGGCTGTTATATCTAACTGTAAATTGTGGGTTCCATTACCATTCATGGGAAGATTGTTTTTAGCGTAAAATGCAAAGTTGATTTCGGCCATATAATACGCAATATCTCTGCAATTGAGTGGTGCGTAGAAAACGAAGTCTTTCCATTAAGTTCCCTTCCCTGTTCCCTGTCTACGCTGTCATATATGGGATACATTGCGAAACTGAAAACATAATCTGTTAATTTTACATACTGGTTAACAGGATGAGCTTCATGATTGCCAACCACCGGATGAACATTCTTTCCAAAATGCTTCATCATTGTATCAATTACTAATTTGTTTATTTGTATATTAGTTTCGTACGTTGTCTCCCAAACGAAATGATTTATATTGTCACCCATGTACTAAACCACATCTAGGTCCTAAATAAAAGAAAAGAGTGAGGTTGTAAGTGAAGTATAGTATAATATAATATAGTGAATGAGGTTTCTGTTTACGTTACAAAGTACTAGAGATACCCTCCGAGGGGTCATCATGCTGTTTAGGTGACGTATGTTAGATATGTTGTTTTCGAAGATTAATTGATGTCTCCTCTTCTTCGCTTATTGCTCACAATTCCATCATAAATCTTTTTGCCATTCTGCCATCATTCATTCGTTCGACATGCCCAGACTAGCTCAGCACGTTTTTCCTCATTCTCACCGTGACAACCTTGCAGGTACTTGCCATTCTGTGTATTTCTGCATCGCAAATTCAATCAGCTAAGCTGACTCCGCATATCCTACGAAGAAATCGTATCTCCACAGCAATCTTCTTTCTTTCACTCTTCTTTAATACCCGCGGTTCACTGCAGTATAAAAGCGTCGGTACAAAACCTACATTATTTACGGCCAAACGTTTCGTCATATTAAATTGGAGCTACAGCACCGTTAGCCTTGTTACCGGTAGCAATACGGTTTTCTACATCCATCTAGTAGATGGATGTAGAATAACTTATCCTTCACTCTCTACTGAACTTACTTCCCAATTAAATATATCTAGGCTAATCAATATTAACTGAAATTTACATAAAGGGATAATTGGATTTTAGTGCGAATATAAAGAAATTATCTAACTTACTTTATGCGATGCAATCGTTTGTACAGCAGCTTCATACGCCCAAATCGGTGTATCACATTTAAAATCGCCACCCCAATATCCAGGTTGGTTTGTATAGGATTTTGTGCTTTTAAATTGGTCATTACTATTACTTATATTTGAATCTCTTGATACAAACTGCCTTTGTCTAGATTTTGCGAATATTTTACTTTGATGCAGATCATTGTTTAGATGGTATTTGGTGCTTGAGCTTCTACAACATACCGGTTCGTTGCAGCTTGAAGTGCTTGACGGGTCATACAGAGGGTCTATGTGAACGTCTGATATTAAAGCAATAGTTAGGCTTAGGTTGTCATTGAGAATCTATAAAAATTGTAACGTTATTATTGTATACTCGTATACATTATATTGCCAATCTATTAACAGTTTGTATTGTAAAGAATGTTTGTTGATATTGAAAACAATATATTTAATACAAGAAAGGTAAAAATTTATGATAAAGATAAAAAGTTATAAGTTAAATATAAAAATTATATTAGAGACCGTCGTGACTCAAGGGTTTGACTGTAAACGTGATGGTTCAGCTTTGAATTGCCTCTCAGGGGAATAAAATATTTAATATTTTAATTTACTTGCTTTAAACTACAAAACGTGGCAATGCCTCGACAAAATAGAATGTTTTAACTGTAGGTTCGCATGTTCCCTATGCCTATCCTGTTATGTGCGGATAACTGAGTGAAGCAAAAAACATACCTTAACTCCACATCCCGATTATAGCAGGGTAGGCGGAAGGAAAATAGCGTTACGACACTCCGTTCCACAATTATCACTCAATTTTTGTGCCATTGTGTGTTGAGTTGCGGAACTCAACATTGCTTTATTTTTGAATGGGACTCGAGCCCGCGACTATCGCATTTATAATTTGACGCTCTACCGCAGCACCACGAAAACTTTAAAGATACTATGGAATTGAATGATTTATAAGGCATAAGAAAACATTGTAATATTCCATACCTTTTTTTCATCTATAGTTTGAAGTGGCATATCCACCTTCCATTCGAATCTTTTATCTTTATAAGGACAATGATCTTCTGTATTTTTTTGCAAAATAAGTGCACAAAAATTATTTGGATGAGCTTCAGGAGTTTTTTTGATTATATATTTTAGTATAGGCTACAATATAATAAAAAAAATTATCTTTTTCTGTTATTTACTCTCCCATTTATAAACAAATTTTACCTGCGGATTTACCCGAGTAGAGTAGTAGTAGTAGGTAAAGGAAATGGTTATATTAGTAATTAAAAGTTAGGTTAAATTTTGAGGCCAGTCGTGGCATACGGGCATATGTACGCGTCAGGTTGTAGGTTTGATTCGTACTCGAGTAAATTAAATATTTTTTATATTTTAATTACCTATACCCCCTATTATATACCCTCGATGTAGTAAAGCTCGGAATTGTTCCGCTACTCAATACGCAATTCCTCTAAAATATTACAAAATGTTGGGAACCCTTTGTCTAACCTTGAGCTTAGCAAACTTCAGTGAAAATTTAGTATTAAGAGAGAAGAAGAATTCAAAATTCAAATCAGAGAGACAGGGAAATATAAGAAGCTTTTGAAATAATAATTTTGATTTATTGAGAAGTTTAGTATTGTCATAAAGTTAGCCTTAACTTCGCGCTTTATCTTTTGCGGAGTAGTCAGAGTGAAAGCAACGCCAAACGCTTCGACCTCTACATACCTCTTTTTCAATGTCTATTGACATCAATTCCTTCACATATGCCCTCCGAGGGGTCCTCCTGGTTTTAACCTTACCTTCCACCAGTATCTTAGATGCTGTGTTTTCAAGGTCAACCGAGGTAGACGTAGTAGAGATATTAAAAAATATTATAAAATGATATTATACTTGAATAATTTAACTTCAATACTCCTTCACATACTCTGGACATACCGGTGCTAATAGTGCATAATGTTATAGCAGAACGAATAACTTTTTCATCTGGAACTTCTTTAGATATAGCTGAGAAGAGCTCATAGCTGACATACGTAACAACGTATACTCTAAAATTAAAAAAGTTCTGAGGATAGGTTCAAGCTTTATCTTAAGCGGCGTAGTCAGAGAGAATGAAATGCCAATCGATACCGTACAAATAGGAATGATTATATTTAGTTTAATTTCATTTCTCCGCTCTGGTAGACGCAGCTCTCCGCCCGCCTTGATGTGGTAAAAATTCATGTAAGTCGACGACGTGACGAGCGGAGTGTTGAGAGACAAAATAAAATATAAAAGTAAAAATACAGACGTCGCAGGGGCACAGAGGTTAACTGTACAACTGGTTGTCGGTCGACGGAGTGTCTTAACCCTGTTGTGTGCGGAATACAGTGTAAAGTTAAAAAAATACAGTATCGGTTGAGATATTTTTACAAATAGACTTAAACTTTGTCTTTGACGGTGAAGACGAAAACTAAGTATTATTGAACAACATGAACATTGAGTTCGGCTTTTATAACATATTTACGAGTATGATTTATTGGAGTTATAATTACTTTCTTTTTATTTTGATTTTCATTTTGAAATTTCCAAATAGGTTTAAAGTCCTGCACTATATTTGAAATTTGTAGAAACTCGGTCATTGATAAGGTGTCAGTCATGTGCTTATGAAAAAGTATACCAAATTCATCTGTAAAACAAATAATCATTTTTTTTCAGTTTACCCTTTACTCCTTAAAGTTAGATAGACACGTCGTTCCCCATTTCCCCCTGAATTCGATCGACTGCTACCAGAGTGGGAAAACATGTAGCCGCACTTTCACTTATTACAGAAGCAGATAATGAAAATAATGTATCAATAATACGAAACGAAGTTCAAAATAATAAATAGAAAATGATGTACTTTTTTAGCTTTACGCTACATCATGCAATTTAGCAGGATAGGAACATGAAACCTGGGAACCTAGCGTTTAGACAAGTTTCCTACATCCAGTCCCTATCGAACATTTTTGTCACCCAAATTCCGCCTACAACGCTTCGCCTTGTTACCAGAGCAAGTAAATAAAAATATATATAAAATATTTCATTTCCTCGAGTGCGAATCGAACTTACAACCTGTCACGACAGTACGTACCACAACGTACTTTAAAAGAAAAGAAAAAAAAATACCCAATGTTTCCGCTTTATAACAGCCGATGGTTGTTAATGTAGCCACGATTAAAAAATACTGTACATGTCTATTGTACGAGTATGTTATAGATCAACTAAAGTATTGTTCCTTGACAACGTTGTTTGTATTAAATACGTTGTCCATAATCTAATACGATATGTAACTGATGAATTGTTCGTTTATATTCTTTTTTTTTGAGGCCGTCGTGGCGCAGGGGTATAAGGGTGTGACTGAAACGCGATGGTTGTCGGTTTGATCCACACTCGTGGGAGGAAATATTTACTTAAATTTATATTCGTTTCAACGCTGTGGTATTAGGGCAAAAGCGCGGCGTTGAGATCCGCTACTCACCACGCAATGGCTACTAAAGGAGGATAAAGGATGGATTTATATAGTTTTCTTGAGCTCCATAACCTGTTATGGGTACAGAGTGTTATAAGACTAAGTTTCCTCAGCACGCCCTGCTATATAAGGGATACAGAGTGAATCTAAAAAAACTTAACTAAAAGTACTTTTTGTTAAAGAATAATGGATGATATTTGTTATATAAATAAAAAACAACTCAACCGACGAACAATGTCTTGTAGTCATAGAAACAATGTCGGCATTGAAATCCAAGGAAAGAATGTATATAAAACACAAATATGAAACAATAAAATCGAAATACAATAAAATTATTCGTACATTACCGTACAAAAAAATATTTTTTATCTTGAAATTATTGGTTTTTATCAGAGGGTAACCTAGGTGGTTAAATGGAAATGGCTAAAAGTTATGAAGATACTAAGAATCCAAGGTAACTCGGACCGTAGGTATATTAGATAACAAAGAAACGATAACCGTGATATAATATAGCCCTCCTTGATAAATGGACTATTTAACGACAGTTGTAAGTTTAGTTAGTGTAGTTGTAAGTAAGCTTATAGTATTTAAATGAATGCAATATAAAAACTACTAGGTTCCCAGATTTCCTCTGCCTACCTCACTATGTGCGGGACAGCGTGAATAAATTGAACCTGACACTTGGTGCAGATACGTGGGTTCAAATTCCGTGACTTTTAAACTGAAACGTTCACTAAAAATATGTCGTCATCTTTAGATCATCAAACCAAAAAAATATTGCAACACTATCTCATACACAAATTGGTAAACCACTAACTTTTTAGTATTAAGCCAATGGACCACGAAAAACAATATTTCCAATACAAGAAATGAAATGATGTGAAAAGCATACGAGTACGTATCTAAGTATAGGACCACTCGGACCTCTCAAAGTTGTGAAAGCAATAAATCTGAGCGCAATTTCAGGCAACCTTTGCAGTTATGGGAATGGGGTAGTTCTATTGTTATCTTATAGATGGAATATATGATTTATCTTTGTATGTCCATGTGTATATTTCTACTGACTGTAATCGTGACGGTTGTTTCTCCTTCGGTGGACTGGATTATTCCTTTTTTTTGCTCTGGTAACAAGACAAAGTAGAGAGTAGAGTTCCGCTGATCAAGACGCAATGTTTCGGTAACTGGAAAGTGAGTCTCTAAACGCTAGGTTGTTCTGCCTGCCCTGCTATATGTTTAACACAGTGTGATGCAAAGAAATATGTGTATATTTCTTTCAGACCGTAATGACGATTATTGTGAATTCGAGTCCCACTCGGGTTACTTATAATATATTTAATTAAGTCACCGAATTTTTGAAATTTGGGTGGAAAGCGGAGAACGGAGGGATACTTGGTTTTCTCTGCTTACCTTGTTACGCGGTAAAAAGTAAAAAGGAAAGCTGTAAAGAAATATGTTAAGCTAATCTCATACGTAATACATAAAGAGACAGGGTCTAGAGTGGTCTGTACAACTAGACTGACAAAACAAAAATATCTAAGAAACAAAAAACCGTCGTCGTAAAACAGCGTCTGAACTAGGATTGTCAAGGCGACGGTGGGGGGCTTAATGCCGAGTCTTGGAAATTATGAAATTTTAATTATTTTCATTCATCCACAATGAGAGACAATACCGCGTTGACTTTACCGTCACTCAATACACAATGTCTTGAAAATTGGAAGCAAAAGATGGAGAGTCAAATGTTTTAACACTTACATAATTATGTTGCTTTTATCTACCTTGCTGAACAAAATAAATAAATAAAACACAATAAATGAATTTAAATAACAATCATAAGTTTTTCAATGTCATTTGAAACTGTCATTACTCTCGCATCAATGAGTCCTGCAAATCCAAGTTTATCGTCCGCAAGTGATATTTCTGACAAGTGCCAACTTTGATTTGGGTTCTCGTAGAACTATTAATCTAAGCCCTTGGATTTTGGATTTTGTCACCGGAGTATCATCATCTTTAATGATTGCTGAGTACCTTCAGACATTAGTATAATTTGTTTTCTATTTTTAGCTTGACACTGTATTTCGTACGTAACAGAGTAGGAACCTAGAGTCAAGACACTCCATTTCCATAAATATATATTTTTGTTCTCCGCTTTCCGCTGAATTCTGAAGGCATTGCGTGTTGAGCGAAAAAAAAGTAAATTCTAGATAGGTTTTTTCTCGTATACTAGAGTAAGCAGAGTAAACCTAGTATTGAGTGCCTTCCAAGGCAGTGGCCGTTGTACCTACAGAAATGCTATTTCTATGTGAGTTGACGATTGTGAAAATGTTCGTAATTTTGATCTTGAAACAATATATTCCTCACTTTCTACTTATTTTTCAATATCTTATAAACCATTGAGTTTAAAGTTCATTCTTACAGCGCTCAACGCCATACCGCATCTATTATAAAATAATTTAAAAATACAAAATAAATTATTTCTTTGAGTTAGAATCAAACCCAGAACCCAAAATTTGTTCCCAGAACACAGAACGTTTACAGTCGTACACTCATACTCTACACTTTTTTGAATAAAATAATATAAACAAAATTCTTGCTCTTTACAACACAGAAATAGAGAAAATGTGTAAAAATTAAACAAAGTGAACATTTCGAGTATCCAGTTTCGAAGGCGGAAGCTTGAAAGCCCTAACGAAATTATGAGCTTAACAGGTAATGGATATTGAAGAACGGTGCTAAATTTTCAATTAACTTGGTGTAATTGTGAAATTACCGAGATACTATTTCTAAATAGAAATATTTTGAATAAAACAAATAATTTAACAAGATTTACAATTTTTCTACATAACAGTCAGAGGGAACCTAGAGTTAAGACATTTGTTTCCCCATTTTCCGCCTTAAATTCGAAATGATGCATGTTTGATAGGGAAATTCAACGCCGCGATCTATGACTTACAAAGTAGGAAAGAAAAATATATTATATATTGACGATTTCCCTGAGTGGGAGACAAATCTATAACTATCATGTTTACAGTCAGAAGCTGTCCCACTGCGCCGCAAGGCCCTCAAATAATATTTTAACATAATATCTTAATAATCGACATAAAATATAGTTCAGAGACTGCAAAAATACATACTAATTAAAAAACCTTTTTAAAAAAAAGCTTTCAAGAGTGTATTGTATCTTACAAATCAATTCCTTTCATTTGATACTCATATTAGATGAGTTATGCAAAGAATTGTATTTTCCCATATCGTTACGGTGGTTTTTCTTAGTGAAGAATGGATAATATGGGTTATAAATATGTAATTTCAAACATCAATACTGAAGTCGTAATTTAAATTTCAACTCAATTGAACATTAGAAAGGTTCAAAGTTCTATAAGGGTTTCGTTTTTATCTTTTCACACACGGAACCCTAATAAAAGCTTGTAATAAGTTATAACAAGCGTAGAATAAGTTTGATTAGAGACTATGGCTTCATTGGGTAGAGTATAATAACCAAAAGGCAAAAATTCGATTTTCTATACGTTTATTTTTTTTACACGTTTTCAATAAATTGGTTTAGTTTTTTCAGTATAGATTAACACTTTAGAATAAGTCAATTGTAGGAAATAGAAAGTTAGCGTGACTATTTTTTTTTTTCAATAAATTAAACGAAAATCAAACCTATTATCTCTCCAGTCAACCACTTCACCATCACCACCATCACCATCAATTCTCGTCATTTATACGTTTAGACAAATACTCTCTAATATCACTTGTGACACGTGAAATATATACAAAAATATTTTTCTGACAACGCGGAGCTTATTCCAGTGACATTGTTTTATTATGGTTTTTACTTGCGATCGTGGCTTTTTGTGATTCTTATAAATTAAGTAGATTTTTGAGTTTATTTAAGCTGTTTTTTAGATAATGAAGGCTAGCTGTGAATTCTATGGTTGTAGCTTCGATTTGCACTCGGGGATATAAATTATAATTTACTTCCTTGCTATCGTAAGACTAAGCTCTGCATTCAATTATGCACCTAAATATGTAATGTCTCGAATATTGAATGTAAAGTCGGCAACGGAGTGTTTTAGCTCTAGGTTACTGGAAACTAAAATTTGGAAACCTAATTCTGTAAGAGTAGGAGAGTCACCTCGCCAGCAATAGCAACACGCTTGGGCAAACTCGAACAGATCATTACCAACCCCGGCATTTAAAACCGGCGGGAAGTAGTGGCTTTATGCCACTGCGTTTCGCATTAGGTAATGCCAAGCTCCAGAGCCCAACCACCTCAAAAGCTGGCAATGCACCAGTAGCTCCTCTGGTTACGCGGGGTCGTGGGTGGCGGTGATCACTTACCATCAGGTGACCCGTACGCTCTTTCACCATAAAAAAATACGTAACTTATAAAAAATTATAATAAATAGATAGATTTTACCCTGTATATATATATATATATATATATATATATATATATATATATGTTTCACTATATAAGTTGTTGTAGTTGTATCGCCCTATCGGTTCATTCTCTAATACTGATAAATGTTTTGCTTTACTATAAAGGAACATTTTATTTGTGTTTTTTTATTCACGATTTTTCTTTGGGAGGTATAGGAGAGCACTAATAGACAATATTTTTCGAAATTCCTACAAAACATCCCTATAATATAGTCCATAAAAATGAAATCGTAGTTTTGATACGATACAGAAAACCCTTTATGTAATGTTATCCTGTCGCAATCTCATTCATATGCAAAGCCGATCGATCGATGTTGTTAGGTAATTACTTAATAATGAACTACTGATTTGTTGACAAGCTTAGTCCTTTTAAGTTTAAATTAAACATTTAGTGTTTTAGATAGATTTTCTACGTATACTGCTTAAATTATTCCTAATGTATTGAGGCCATCATGGCGAAAGGGCACAAAACTCGACGGTCGTGATTCCGATCACCATTCGACTCAGTACTTAATATTTTTACCAAATGGTAATGAGGTAAAGTGCGGCGTTGAGCTCCGCCGACTAACACGCAAGAATTCAACAGAAACTCGAGAATAGAAGTATCTCAAGGGAACGGAGTATCTTAAC
>DWGR01003915.1:0-11661 GCA_018247715.1 Heliconius burneyi | reverse complement strand
ATAAGAGAGCCGAAACTGCATCCGACATCTGGCGTAAAATTACCGATTAACTGGAATTGCCCACGTAAATGCTTTTGGGTAACGACAGCATAATATGAAATGTTGAGAGCCGAAGTAGATTGGAGTTCATCATCATTCGATCTTGCTGCTTGAAATGCTTGAAATTCTATATTATTCAGATGTACTTAAGTGGAACGTGGAGAAAATATCTGTAATACTCGATACACGACTGGCCTCAATACTAACGTTTATATATTAGTTTTTATTTGAAATAAATATAATATTGAATTCAATATTATTCTTTGTAAGTTTCTACAGTTTTATATTCTTGTTATATTATCCTTTTAATAACAAGACTACGACATTATCGAACTTTTAAAGTAAACGCAAATAAAAATTTCTCGAACTTTTACAATTTCTTTTCCTTTTTTGCGGACTGTAGAGTTTTACCTTTAATGAGTGCTTACCGCTTTAATGTGACATTTTTATTTTATTACTCATAGTGTATATATAACTTGATTAACTAAATTATAAAGTTCGAATTTACTTTATTCGATAAAATAGTTTAGTAGATCGGGTAGTAGTAGTCTAAAATTTAGTAGATATTATACAGACGGACCTACAAAAAACCTAGTGTTAAGACACTCTGTTCCCCATTTTCCAACACGCACGATCAACTTTCCGAACGACACAACTCCACACCAAAGTGGAGAAATGAAAATACACATTTAAATAAATTTTCATTTCCTCGAGTGAAGATCGAGTCCACAACCAGTTGCGTCTACAGTCTCACACTTGTGACCCTGTGCGACCGCTGGTCTCTAAGACACAAACATTATTTACTCGAACATTGGTAATTATCCTGCATGATATTCTATCGATATTCATTCCATATAATTTTTTCCGTTTAATATTCCTAATCAGTTGACTTCTAATCTTTTCATTATTATTATTTTACATTTACTTTAAATTTCTGTTGTGTCAAATTAAATATTACAGAATATTCTTTTTATTTATCTTGGCCACGATAGCGACCATTTGATAACAAACCAAAAATAATTTTATTTACATACATATATATTTTTAAGGAAAAGCCAGAAATAGACGCAATGTTAAAAGATGATCATTAGAGTTGGTCACGTAAAAGGTATAAAGACTCCCTGGAGACAGCACCGACGTGCAAGCCGTACGCTGCAAGTGGACGACACGTTTGATAATAGTACTAAAAAATAAAGCAACTCCACGGTTTTGGTAGAGATAAATAGTTTTCATGGATAACTATCACGGAAATTAGTGAATAACGTAACTCAACTCCGCTCTTTCTCCTACTAGAGCGGGCAAATTAAGACACAATCATTTCTCCGAGAATAAATCGAATCCATACCCATTGCTTCGATTCTTACTTTACAACAACAACGTCTTATGTAGAGAATAATATACTATTTTCTTTCAAAACTTTGCACTCTAGTAACAAAGATTATTGTCCACGAAAACGGCAGAAGCTCCGTACTCTACAACTTTGCTTTGGGAATATGCGATAACGAGGTGAAACCACAATGTTGAGTTCCACCACCCAACACGCAACGCCTGAAAAATTCGGCAGAAAGTGGGACACGGAGCTGTCCTAACACCAGGGACCCACATTCCCTTTGGCTACCAATGCGCGGAATACAGCGTGAAACTAAAAATAATGATGAATTTTAATAAATTCATGATAATGAACTAATTGACATAAAGACAAATGTAATGTAGGAAAACCGAATAGTTAGTTAGTTCAGTCTTGAGTCAACTTCTCTTACAATATTCCTATGTAAATGACACGCAGCATGCACCTCATTAAGTAGTTTCTCGACTCCACCTCACGTATAAATTTGACGTTTAGTTATTTTGACTTCAGAAACTGTGGAATAAATTATCTTAAATGAACTTGTATTTGGAGTTAGTTGTTTTTGTTTACACGATAATTATGGGTTAGATTTCCGTTTGATTTATTACCCCTGACAAGTAATTTTCAATGATTTCGAAAGAGTTTTTCGGAATTCAATAAAAAAATATAGCCTCAATTGGTTTTAATTCTATGAAAATGTACCCACACTCACGCAAATACTCAAAAAATATTTTTAACAAGCTTTTATTAATTCGAACTGTAATAAACTATATAGTAAAATCTTAATTTAAACCATTTGTTATAATTGTATCCTCAACAATACAATATTATGGTATCTACGAGCTGGTATGATGATGGAGCCCATACAATTTATAGCTTCGAGCACATCTATAGCAGACGTATATCAGTTAGTGTAGAAAAGTGTTATTTTTTTGTTAATGTTCACAAAAAAACCATTATGACATTTTAAAAAACTAAAGTGTATTTGATTATTTGAATGAGTTTGACTATAAATGTTTTTATTGTGGGTTCGTGGTGATAGACTAAACTACTTTCATATTTCAACTTCGGTAAAATGAAGGAAGGCGTTGAGTTCGGCCATCCATCACTTAATGAATCGAATTCAGCTTGAGTTGAACAAAGCAGTCTCAAGTCAATATTAGCTTAGCTGAAAAAAGTCCTATTTATTTGCACCAGTAGATAAGATTTAAGGAAACAGAGGAGAATGATGTACGAATTTTACTAAAAGTAGTTATGTTTTCGTGCATTTTTAAGCATTTCTCGCTTCAGAAATGCACTGGCTATAAATTTAAGATTTACTTTGAGGATTATCTGGCAACATAAAACACGAATCTTTCTCTTTCTCTTAAAACTTAAGGGGAAACTGGAGACCTCCGTTCTCTAGTTCTAGTATATCTCACACGAGATATACTCTGTCTTCTCTGCTATACGAAATGTTGTAAATAAAAAAAAACAAATTACCCACATCCTCTAATTAATATATTTAAAAAATATTATTTCACCACAAATTATAATATATCTACTTTATTCCTACGAGTACGAGTACAAAACTTCTAAGTAAAATTTGCACTAACAAGATGTTTATTAACAAAGTAGTTTAAAAGTTCTCGTGAATGCACGTTCACATGTGGAAGAAACTTCAAGAAATGGGAACTTTTCTTTAATGTGAACTTTATTCTTTACTATTCTTGATATAATATAACCACGTCCACTCCAAATGCTGAATTTGTAAGTTAATTAGAAGAAAAAATAAAACAAACTTTTAATTTTCATTATAACTTAAAAAAAAATAACTTAAGGGACTCATTTCTTATTTTGTTTCGCGCTGTATCCCGTGTATAGCAAGATGCCTACCCTGCAGAGGGAAACAGGGAATTCTGGAGGCATTGCATGTTAAGTGGCGCGCTTTCTTTCGTTACGAGAAAAAAAATACATACATATATTTAATTTTCTCGAGTAGAAATCGAACCCACAACGTGTCACATTTACAGTCGCACGTTTGTGCCCTGAACCAATACTGACCTCAAAACAAATCATCTAACTATTTCTACTTTAATATTAAAATTGACCATCCAACCTATACCAATTACATAATACACTTGCATGATATATATAAAGGGTTATATTACTATAAGATCGCTTAGAGAATAGTTTAATCAGTGTAAATTGAGGGTACTACGAGACAACCGAATGGCGCCGTGACGTGTATCCGTAGCAATCAGTGCCTGAGAAACCTTTGCTGGAAATTCAACCATTATTATTACATATATTTGTATTGGGATATTTAGATAACTCTATTACAGATAGCTATAGCTAATCTCAGGACCTACTGACATAAAATTGTACCGGTTCTGAGTGACTTTGAAATTTCGCATACCTACAGGTTAGGACGTATAGAGAATCACTAAGAGAGGATGTCCCAAAATTCCTATGGATGGAATTAACAAAATAAAAAATTAACAACGTAAAGTCCACGCCAACGAGATTTTGATCTTCCAATAGATTTAACATCTTTCTTTAACTGTAGTGGTAAAGCACAAAGAACAAATATAGTTGATACAACATATATATTAGAGGAATGCTTGTTTTTTTTTATGGTAAATGCATGGCAAACGAGCGTACGGGTCACCTGATAGTAAGTGATCACCGCCGCCCACGACACCGCGTAACACCAGAGGAGCTACTGGTGCGTTGCCAGCTTTTGGGGTGGCTGGGCCCCGAAGCCCGGCATTACCTAATGCGAAACGCAGCGGCATAAAGCCACTACTTCAGGCCGGTTTTAAATGCCGGGGGTTAATAATTATCCGGTCGTCTGCCCATGCGTGTCGCCATTGCTGGCGGCGTGACTCTCCTACTCGTACTAAAATGTATTTAAAATATCTTAATCTTTAACTCCGCTTGTATTTAAAATATCCTCTTTTCCACCATGCAACGTCACTCGCAACAAAATTTACAGTGGATTGGAAATTGCAAGGTTTTCTTTGCTAACCACAAACGCACGGAGCATAATACGTATGAAAAATTAATTATAAAAAAAACTTCCTTCAAGAAATTCCTCTGGTCTTGTCTGGTTTGTTATTTAAAAAATCTATATTCGAAAAGAAACATATGTTTTCGAATCAGTGCTATGAAAATTTAACAAGAAAACATGCAAGCGTCTAATTTTAGAAAGCTTGCAGTTTAGTAGATATTTCGTAACAACATTCGACATAAAACAAATCTCCTATGATCCTAGCGTCTCTAGATATCGCAGCAAATGTATGTATTTTATTAGCTTGATGCAGTTCCGGATGCAACGCTTCGACAGACCGCCGGGGTAAGTGAGATAACTTAACGCGTTAACTAAAGTTTGGCTAAGCTAGAACTGCTATGAACTTACTTGTGGTAAGTTGTAGTTATATATTTGTGTCTTTATAGAGATTTTAACATAGTTAGCTTAGTTAAATTAGTTAGTTTAGTGAAATCTAATTTAAATAAGGCCGGAGAAATATATTTGTTTTGTTATATACCCAACACACTTATTCTCCACGCACCACCTGAAACCTTATTGAGTGGCGGAGATCAACCCGCGCTGTGTCTTGTTGTCAGAGAGAATAGATGAACATATTCATACCCCGTTATGAATATGTTCATCTATTCTGGGAATCAATCTTACAACCGTAGCGCTCGCAGTAAAACACTGCTCCACTGAGCCACGACGGCTTCTATATAAACATTACGTCGCACGTAGTTACCAACTTTCCACGATTGCATCTATAAATACACCTGTATGCTTTCACTACAATTTAGTTTCACAATGTTCTATTAAATCGCTTCATATCAAAAATGTATATTTGCAGGTTGAATTCCGCTCGCTAGCAAGTGTCTGACATGCCAAGCGTCTTTATTCGCTTTGGGCTCCGTCCAAATAGCTAGCCGGATGTAGGTATAACAATAATGTATACAGTATTTTATGAACGGTATTTAGCTTAAAGATAGCAATTTGATGTGAAATTTTATAAATATATCAATTTAAATAACAATGTATCGAGGTCAGTCCTGATGGAGAGCCAGATTGTGGGTTCGATTCCCCTTCGAGAAAATGAAATATTTTATAATTTCATTTTTCTTGGCGGAAAGTAGGAAACTTAGCACTAGGTTTCCAGGTTTCCTCTACCTAACCTGATATTCCAGATATGGACTTTCTAAGTCCAGTAGTTTCGTCTGTTCGTCTGTCAGTCACACAGTAACAAACTAATTTCGTATATACATAGATAGATAATATATTTATACATTTAGTTTTCAATATTTCTGCTAACAGAACAAGTTCCTCACTAATATTTGTATGTAGTGATACATATACTACAATCTACTGCGCTTGCTTTATTTCGTACATTTCAGTCACAGGTGCTGGTTTCCATTAGATGGATCGTCTGCTCATTCCCGTTTTATGCTAAAACAATATATCGACAGCTACTTTGAATAATGTATAAAGTAAACCAAGTACACAGTAGAGTTAGGAAAATTCTTTCAAAGTTTCGACTCAAAATTTCTTTTTATAAAACAAATTAGTTGTTAGTAATATAAGTCAGTCAGTTCTTAGTTAGTGATTAATTATTACTATTATTTAAGATTGTATAGGATTATTCCAAATCGAGAATAAATTGAATTTCTTAGGCAATAAGAATGCTCCCAGAAATAAATATACTTACACAAAGAAAACAAAATTCTTTATTCTTTAGTTTTTTCTTAATTTTGCTACTGGACCAAGATGAGTCACAAGGACTACTGGACGAAGACGGCGTTACGTATCGTATTGTAGGTTAAGGATATGATATAAATTCATTTCCCCGAGTGGGAATCGAACCCACTACCGTCGCGTTTACAAACAGATGCTCTGCTACGGCGCGACAATATTATATTTAATGTGATAAATATTATATCAAAGCAACAAAAAATAAATTTAATTTCTATCGCAGAAATCAAATACAAAAAAATCTGAAGGAGTATAGAAAATTAATGTTAATCTAATATCTATTCTAAGAAATCTTAGATAAAACCAGTTCAAGTGTGCCAACTGTTATCGTAATATCGCCGACCCATTTCGTAAGCTTCTTCTTATTTCACAATCCCTTTCATTCACATAATAACTTAAGCTTACCAAAATAACAATTTTATGAAAGTTCCTCACCAACTTATTAAGCATATTTTCATAGTGTATTAAATATTAAAAACTTGTATAGTTCTGAGCTTGGAGTAAGCTTTTAAGCTCTAAAATATAATATAAAATCTTTTCAAAATACCTCGTATCTACAAAAACTTCTTAAACAAAAAAGTTTTTGTAGGTTTTAAATAAAGTAACAAGCAATAGTTAAGTAAAGATTAAGTTAAATTAAAAATTAAATCAGCTTCACACTGTATCTCGCACATTGCAGGGTAGACAGATCGAACGAACATAATGGATATGCCTTAATGGTAACATAGTGATTGCCTCTGTTCCTACTAAAACACCTCCGTTTCCAACTTTCCACCGAATTGTGGAGGCACTGCGCATTGATTGGTGTCGCACTTTGCCTCATTGCCTAAAAGAATAAATTAAAATTCGAGTGGGATTCAAACCTAGCAGGTGTCACGTCACTGTCGCGTTTACAGTTGCACGCTGTACCCCTACGCCACAAAAGACCTTACGAGGTCTTTTGTACTTAATAACAAAATCTAAGCTGTTCTACAAACAATATAAAACAATGGGAACTATTTCAGGTGTAAAATTACGTAACCGCATTATGAAGTGGCTGGCACGGAGCCCGCTACCTCTTCCAACTTACATAATATACTCTTGTGACTTAACTTATTTGGCTGAAATGCTACTTTCCTGTCCAAAATATAACTTGTATTTGCTATTTATACATTCGTTTGCGATTTTATATAAAGGCTAGGAGGTATCTAGTTAAAGTAATGCTATCTATCATCCTCATACTAATTTGATAAATGTGAATTTAAGTTTGTTTGTTACGCTTTCACGCCAAAACTACTCAACCGATTATAATGAAACTTTGTACACATATTATTAGAAGAATTAGAAATGACATAGAATATTTTTGGTTAAAGAAAGTTGTTTGTTCCACGTTCACGCAGAAATTACTGGACGGATTTATGTAGAATTTTGTAAAGTGTAAATTTTGTTCAGTGTAAAGCTAAAAATTAGCAATTTTTGACTAATCTGTCTATATTCGTACATATTACTCTATTCTCGCATAAAAAACTTTTATTTCTTCACGGAAATGGTATATTAAAAAGCCATAGAGAAAGGTACTTATGGAGTTAACCTGAGGAAATTCAGTTAAATAGATAGGAAATGAATAGGATACGATCGCAGACTATCATTACACGAACTGTAGAGCGAATCCAACTCGAACGTGGCAATTTGTCCGCCATTTGTTAACTGGCTTCACTGCTGTGTCTCTTGCTTTGACTAAAATATTGTGAGTAATTTTGTTTAAAAAAATTTTTCATCGTTTAAAAATTATTTACATAATTTGTATTTTGAAATATTAATACTGAAATACTAATTAAATGGCACGCAATGTCTCCAGAACTCAGCAGAAAGTGGGGAACGGAGTGTCTTAACACTAGGTTCCGTCTGTCTACCCTGCTGTGTGCGGAATACAGCGTGAAGCTGATTTGATTTTTTAGTTAAATACCATTCCACATGTGATCTCACATCATACATATGTGATATATCTCCACACACGTGATAACACTTTAGACACCGACAAGACTAAACTCACCTCGACAAGACGCAGGTGGATTATTCAAATAACTATTGCCAATAAAAAGAATATGACCTCTGGTGATACTCTCTGTGCAAACATATACCTTTATTTATCATTAATGGATTTGTATCTGTATTATAAACATGGCATTACATAACATAATTACCTTATCTCTACAATTGCCATAAGATAATATTAAGATCAGATTGACATTTTTTTAAATTTGCTTTTGCATTTTTTTTTAATTTCTTTTGAAAGTGACATTGTTTTTGGGCATCCTCTCTGTCAAAACTAATAAAAAAAATCATATATTTGCCATCTTTACAAATAATAATGAACAAACAATAAATATTGATAAAGAACTGACACATAAAATCTTTAGATCCGTGACTGTTTAAGCATTAATAACATAAGCTAAATTAAGCATAGTTTTTCTTAATACGTACTACTTGACAGCAATAAATAGAAGACAAAGATAATGTAACATAAGTAAAAGAAACAAATGTAAAATGTCTAAATATTATAAATGTTCCTTTTTCCAATATAAAACCACTTAATACAAAAAAACGAGTTGTCACGTCGCCGTCGTACGTCCATTACAACGTCACCGCGTGACAGCTTTCAACGGCATTACTGTCGCGCGAATTTTTCAACGATCCAATTAAGAAAAAATATATAAGAAGTGAGGTGTAAAATGTTAGGAGCAGAATAGATTTACAATCTTGTATCAATCCTTCGTAAATGATAAAGGATCATTTTACTACTATAAACTCTTTTGGATTAGTTGTTAGCCTATAGCATGCTTCTGGGCTTACAGGTAGTGGGTTCACATCGGAACTGGGTCAAGAGTTATGAGCTAAAAAACACACATAACGCCAAGACACATAGTGAAACAATTATTGAAAATGGGCCAAATTCAGTTTCTAAGATTGTATTACATAGTAACTTAGTTTGTTATAGCTGGAACTAATATAAAAGATTTTTTATAAATTTGTTATAAAAAATGTATTTTATGAAATATTAATATTGTTTTATTATTAATTTAATTAATTTCAAATTTTATTTTATAAAAGTGTGTTAAAAAAGGAAAAACATTAACCTAAGTAACTTGCATAACTACTAGTAGTATCGTTTGAATATGTAATCTGACTTTATAAAACGAGTTGTTACAACGTAGTAATGGAAAAGAAAAATGGTAACCATTTCACAATTCCACAACGAAAATATGCACAAATTAAACAATAAAAATCTCGTTACAGATAGATAAATATACAGAACTACTTTGAAATAAGAAAGAAATGTTAACAGAATATCAAGATTTTTTAAAACAATGCTTCGGACGTAATCGCCTTATTGAATTGCATATTTGTAAGAATATTTTCAATTTGCATCTATACTATACACAGTAATTTGCGGTCGTTTCTGGAAATACTGACCCTTAAATATATTATACATTAGAGTTATTTGTAGAATCAAAAGAGCGAGTATAAAATGGTTTCCAACGAACCGTAGAGATTCGAGTACGAAGAATTTCGCTCACGTTCTTATTTCTTATATTGTTCGCGAAACAAAATAACGTATTTATTTAAACGGAAATAATACTATGTAGGACTTGTACACTCTGATATCAGATGAACAAATGTATATTGAATTTTAATTCTTTTATGAATTTACACTTCATTATTTTAAGTAGAAAAAAGGTTTTTTTTGTCGACTTTCTTTATTCTGAAGCATATCGAACAGATAGCAGTGATTTCTTTAATAACTTTTCGTCACTTTAAAGCTATTAAAAAATAATAACAGAGAGATCTTACACTTCTACAATACACACTAAAAGATCATAAATTATTTTTTGTAGCTTTTCCTTATTAGCCGCATTAAGCAACATACAATAAGTAGAGAGAACCTAGTATTAGTTAGAGCCCCTGCCTCACTTTCTGCCCAATTTATGAGATTTTCTGTTTTGTGCGGCATCTTATTACCAGTGCAAAGAAATTAAAATAAATAAATCAGCTTCAAGCTGTATCCCGCACACTGCAGGGTAGATACAGGGAACCTTGTGTTAAGACACTCCATTCCCCACTTTCTGCCAAATTCTGGAGGCATTGCGTGTTTAGGGGCAAAACTCAACGCCGCGCTTTGGCTCGACACCAGAGCTAAGATATGGAAATATAAACATAAATAAATATTATACTTCCTCAAGTGGGGATCGAACCCACAACTCTCGTGTTACAGTCACACCCTTGTACCGCTGCGCCACGACGGCCTCTATAATTAAGTAATTTTGAAACTAATTATTAGTTGAAGTTCCTAGTAGTCAAATTTAAGCACACTGCGTGCTAACAGCGTGAAGCTTAAAAAATGTTTTTGTGCTAGCGTTAAACTTTTCATTCTGCGTATATATTCTGTGTACATATGTTACAACATAATGGCATTCAGGCTGTTTGTCTGTCGGCAATATTGAAGGCGCCATTGGTCAGAGACGTGTCTTGAATACTCCTTACCTTAGATTAAATAGGATTTAAGGAAGTGTTATCTCAATAGTCTATTACAGAAATTATAATTAATCCATAGGCTCATCACAGGATCTCACATTTCTGTTGAGTGAGAGTCCGCTGTATGTAATTTTTCATACAATTCATAGTTTGTTTTGGCAATTCAGCGTGAAATAAGATTAAAATAATAAATTAAGTGATGTGTCTCTCGCGAAAATAATAAAATACAAATATTTGTTTTATAGATTACAAAATGTATAATGGAAAATGTCAAAAAGTTCAAAATAGTCAAACTCAACCTCTTCTTCCTCTCCAACCTCTTCTTTTCCTGTTTACGTTTTATCCCGCAGTCAGCGAGGTCGTTAGTGAGAATTTAGCACTGTGTTTTCCGCATTTCATGCGAATATGATCGTCGCGTATTGAGTTCTTTCGTAATCAAAGGTACTCCCGAACGGAGATTAGGTCCATGGCCGGGGTCTGGTGAAGCAATACAATAAAAGAGATACGATGCAACTTCTAATATAATTTAATCTGGTTAGGTTACATTACATAAAATACATTTGCTTCTCCAACGATAGGCCAGTGAAATAACCGTGGTTAATTCAAAGAAATATATATTAAACTAATAATATGAGACTGGCTTAATGTAAATAGGTACTTTTTCCCGACTGCTAAAGAATGTATGTGTGCAATGTATGTATGTGTGTATGTACTATTCTTTATTACCTCATATCTCCAGAACCGCTGAACGGATTGATGCCGGGCTCCGGGGCCCAGCCACCCCAAGAGCTGGCAACGCACCAGTAGCTCCTCTAGCTTTACGCGGTGTCGTGGGCGGCGGTGATCACTTACTATCAGGTGACCCGTACGCTCGTTTGACATGCTTCTACCATAAAAAAAAACATAATTGAGATATCATTAGATTCGTTTTAGCAGCCCAAGTGTTCTTAAATAGGTGACATTAAAAAAATATCATGGCGGCTGTGGGACGCCATTTTACTTAGTG
>DWGR01003914.1:0-11661 GCA_018247715.1 Heliconius burneyi | reverse complement strand
TAAATATAACAAAAATGAATGAACATTTTGACGCGAGTGGTACCACAGTGGTACAAGCGTACGACTGTAAACGCGACAGCTTGTGGTTAAGATTTCTACTCAAGGAAATGATATATTTTCATTTCCTGTTTAGTGGCGGAACTCAACCCCCAGCTCTGGCTCATAACTAGAGCGAGGATAGGAAAACATTAAATTTTTCATTCCCCGAGTGTGAATAGATCCCTCAGCAGTCGTGTTGTGCCCCTGCGCTACGACAGCCTCATGACTTGATACAATTCTTCACGAAATTCCACCATAAATAATGAAGAAATAGCTTCATGCTGTATCCCGCATATACGAGGGGCGGTCCAAGAGTTTGTGGAATGAAAGCTATCTGAATTAAATGAACCAATAAATCTATTTTTCCTTTTCAATGTAATCACCCTTAAGCTGAATACATTTATTGGATCTATGAATTAATTTTTCTAAACCTAAAATCATCTTGCACTGACTTTTGTCAGATCCGCAGAATGGCGGTATCTGATACTCCAACTAATGCAGATAACTACAATCAGACGCCATGCCGCAGCTCAACGACAGCCTCACGGTCATAAATGACAAATAAAAGTTAATATTAATCCCACGAATATTTCCCTGATATAATAAAATGAGATATGAAGGGCGAACAGTATTATATCAAAATACGATATGACGTTCTGTATGATCTATAAACTGGCCATGATTAATGGGTTGTTTGTATCATAAAACTTAGTAAGCCCGAGTTATGGCTACTTATTTAGATTTTGGCAAAGATGCCTAAGTACTGACGGCTCTAGGTTGCTTGTGAGCTGAATGAGATATAGAATTACCTCTGTCTAGATAGATGATTGTTTATTGAAATGTTGTCGTGTCAGAAAAAAGGTAGAAAATTACTATTAAAATCAAAATCGATTCGGCTGTCGCGGTCGTAGCATAACAGCATAACGTTGGACTGTAAGCTCGACGGCTGTGGGTGCCATTTCCACTAGGGCAAATAACTAATCATCAGTTCCTCGCTCTAGGAACAAGAGCAAATATTTCAATGTATTCAAAAAGCTAACTAACTTCTATTCCGTATACAGCAATATTATAAAAAGTGCATCATTAAGGTAACTAGGATCCAAATAATGTTGAAATAAAGAACAAGTACTTCTTTTTTCTTATTAAATTGTGAATAATAAATGATTTGCATCATTATACGTTTATAAACTAGTCCTTCATGCATTCGTTGAATAGAATAAACAGACAGACACAAGCTTGTAAACACAAAGCCATTATAACGAGATTATAATGATCTAGGGAATCCCCAACGGACCCACGAAGGTGTCAAAAATTGTTTTACCCAACACATCTACAAAACTTTTAGAAATTAAATTGAAAACAAAAAGGATAGCTACATACATTTTGGGGGTAAATTCAATAAATTACCTTGGAAACCTTGCCAAGTAGCTAGTGGCACTGAGAGCGCCTGACCTATATACCAGTAACTTGCGGGCGTATCTTGTAAGAAATTGTTGGACTCTACTGAGCTGGCATGTTATGGTAATATATTTGAAATTAATTATACGTTTTTAGTAGTTAAGCCCTAAGTTTATGTTTTGATAGAAATAAAATAGAAATAAAAGACTGAGCAGTTTTTAACGTTGTTTAGAAAAGAGGATATATCTCATATATGTCACTATATTGTCCGCTTTTTCCATAGTATTATAGATATTTTATTGCCGTCTTAGCGCATATAGCAGAGTAAGAAGAGAGTACCTGGTTTAAAGATACCTCGTTCTCTATTTTTTGTGCGATTTTTGAAACAATGTGCCTTGGCAGTAGGACCTCAACACCGCGTTATCAGAGCCAGAAAATAAAAATAACTCATTACCACGAGCGAGATTCAAACTCACACCAGTCGCGTTGACAGTCAGCGCCGTTAGGCCACAACGATCTCGAAATATTTTATCGTTATTATATTACAATATTTATCTAAGAATTATTGTTCAACAAAAAGTTAACGAACGGTTGTATATACGAATATTGAGAAGTCAATTGACTTCATCCATTTATCTTGATTCCATTACTCATATAAACGGTACTGTTGTGTACAAAAGTGCCTTTATGATATACGTAATAATATTCTGATACAACTCTTAGTTTATTGAATTGTTTAAATAACTCAAATATATTGAGACCAGCTATGGCGCAGAGGCATAAGCCTGTAAACGCGACAGGTCGTGGGTTCGAATCCGAAAATAGAATATTTGATATAAAAATTTAAATTTGTTTTTATCTTATCGATCTGATAGAGCATCCGCAGCATTGAGTTCCATTGCCCAACAGAAAGTGGGGAACGGAGTATCTTAACACTAGGTTCCTCCAGCCTACCGTTTCATGCTGGAGAAAACGTAAAGATGCTTGTTTTTAATTAAAAAAAAATGGCACGTCCCTATATCAGGGGAGACGGGATCAAAAAACTCATATTAAATTAATATGTATTACGTACAAAACATTTCTCGCAGATCCCGGGCGCTCGCGTCACTACTTTATCATACCTTCCTTTGAATCCTTTGTTAATGAATAAGCCGACCATTAAAAGTTTATAATGAACGCAAACCTTTTGCTTGTGTTGCTAAAGTGTATACGATATTTTTGAAATATCTTCCTAAAAAAAAGTTTTTTTCAGCTTTACATTATATCTCGCATATACTGCATGTAGAATTCGCAGAGGGAGCCTAGTTAAGACACTCCGCTCCTCACATGCTGTCGAATTCTGCAGGCATTGCGTGTTGAGTGGTAGTCAATACTGCATTTAGCCTCAACACCAAAACGAAGATGTGAAATTATTAAATATTTAATTTCCGCGAGTGAGAATCTAACCCACAACTTGTCGCGTTTACAGTCACACGCTTATGCCTCTGAGCCACGGCTGGCCTTAAAAAAGGTTTTAGACCCAAAGAACAATAAAAACTTTCCCTAAAATAAGCTGACTAGCTTAGCTAAGAGTTATGTATGACACAGGACACTCTCAAAATGTGTCATTGTAAAGATTAACGTCATGAACCTTGTGTTATGACAATCCATCTCCATTAAGGCACTTCAACAAGCGATGCTGTCTACCAACCGAATGCTTCAGCTTTAAAATATTAATATACATTCGTTCAAAATAAAATGTTGCAGCATGATGGTGTACTGGCACTAGACAGTCATATGTTATTTATAGCTGCTGCTGTACTATATGCTGTACCGTGTAAAAAAATGTCATTTGTATACCCTAGGTAAAGTATCGAAAGTTTGCAAATGTTTTATTGTTCTTTGAAACTACAAAACAGGGTAGTTATTTTTTTTTTCAAAATTATTAAAAAATATGATATAAAATTTGTGTCTTTTAATGGAATAGACATGTATGAAAGCTACCTTTGTTAGTAGTTCAAAACAGCAAGAAAAGATATTTGCAATTTGCCACTTTCGATACTTTACCTAGAGACCGTCGACATATACTCGCATATTGTAGACAGCTTGTAGTTCGTAGTATTAATTCACGTTTAAGAACGCTACGTTGTAACTTGCAAATTTATTAAAATATATTTAATATTTTAATGAAATTCATCTTTTTATGTTTCACAGCGCATAAATTATGTACATAGCAAAGAAATATGCTAAAGTACACTTATTTTTATCTTATGTATTTTCCTTCCCGCGTCACTCTGTATAATAAAGTAAGCAATAATAACTAAGATCACTGTGAATCACTATTTTTTATTTAATTCATTTAAATAAAAAGGTCTCCGGGTGCTTTGCGAAATTGAAATTGAAAGATGTTATTCTAATGTTATAAACCTGAAGAATTGTTGGTAATTTCGATTTCACTTCGGGGCGAAGCCGTAGGTAATTAGTTTAAAATATAAACATTTTTACGGAATTACGTTTATACGAGTGGTATTTTAAAAAGTAGTTTAAAATACGAATATAATTCCATATGGGAATTGAACTTACCAATACCGTGTGCAATTGTAAATTTTCAAATGCTTTTGTGCTATTTGAAAATATGAAAAAACAGTTTTCAAAGATTTTCATAATTTTAAAAATAATAAAAATAAATATATTAAATTATTATATTTTTTATTAATTATATAAGCTTTTTCTTCGTATATACACTGTTCAATGCATCACCGCGCCTTTCAGCCATATTGCAAACGATATCGGCATTAGTACCATATTCCACCAAATTGTAGCTGCAAGTAGCATGACATTTTCACTTTTTTTATTATTTATTTTGAAGTATGCACATAGTTAATATATTTTGGAAAGATTTCTATCCATCATTGATTGAAGAAAATGGGTATGAATTTATCATCTATACGGGATCAATGTGGGGCAGGTGCACAAGAATGCCGCAGTTAAAGCGACAGGAAACATTATATTTATCCGGGCTAATACCCGGAACAGTTAAACTGATTATCACCTACAGATATCTCTATCTTTAGATGATAATCAGTTAAACTATTCCGACCTCGAGTTGTGATGCAATATATAGCTACTTTTCCCTGAAGTCTCTGGAAATCACGTTACCCAGAAGTGATTGAATCGCTTTGTCTTGTTACCGGAACTAGAAAGAAAAAATAATTCTTTTCTCGTAATGGAAAGCGAACACACAGCCCTAGAGACAGCTTCCAGTCAGACTCTTTTCCACTGTGCCACGACAGCCTCGAGTTTCTATAAGAAACAAAATCATTTATTAAACGTCAAAAAAATTATCACTAAAAATACTATCTGAGACTTGAGAAATACCAGCGCAAGAAACTCAACAGGATCTGTTTAATATTTTTATATATTTTTTTTATACAACACAAAGCTAAAATACACAATCAATCTTATTCAACTGGACGTCAGGACTGGTGTCAGTGCCCTCTCAGTAGTTCTGACATGTTTATGGATCATTTTTACTCACGTCAATATATTTATAACATCAGAAGTTTCTGCTTTTTAATCTGACATCGGATGGAAACCTTGATTTAAGTTACATTGTGTAGAGTCTAGACAGTTTAATATAAGTTCAGCTATCTTTAAATAGTGAGGCCAGTTGTGGCGCAGTGGCACGGGCGAGCGAACGCGTAACATTGTGGGTTTGATTCCCACTGGAGTAAATGATATAGTTAATAATTTAATTTTCTCACTCTTGTAACGATGCAAAGTGCGTCGTTAAGTTCCGCCACTTTACACGCAATGTCTACAGAATTCGGGGGAAAGTGTCTTAAAGACATTGTACATTGTAAGTGCCCGAGATAACTCTGATCGCAAGTACAGTGTGTTTTTTTATTGATCGCAAGTACAGTGTGTTTTTTTTATATACAAAATGTTGTTTTTTTATTCGAACTACTAGTTCTGAGATAAGTGAATTTAATTCAAACTAGCTCTTCAATATTAATTAGTACAGATTGTAAGTATAGATAAAAAATGTGTAGATATAAATTGAGCTATATAGGGATATTAACATATAATCGTTCAATACAAGAACGATCAATAGAAAAAGGGAGCGTGAATAGAGATATTTCATCTGTTTCTGTTGCTCTGTATTTACATGTCAGTAACAGATGAAATATCTGTACTGAAATGACAGAATAGAATGAACAGATACTTATACACATACGTACCTATTACAGACTCTGATAGCATACTATATTTTAGGTTCACGTTGTGTTATTTAAATTAAGCAGAAATTGGAGAACAGAGTAAGAGAACCTAGAGAACTATGACATTAATTTTTACCTTCCTTGTTGTTAAAAGCGTGAAGTTAAAAAATATATAATAATTCGAAAGTACCATTTATAAACATTAGTCTTTTTACTAGAGCAAAGACCTAAAAGTAGCTCATTCCCTCGAGTGAGAATCAAACCCACAACCGTCGTGCCTATAGCACGTTGGCACAGGGAACCTGAGAACCTAGTTTCAAGACACTTTTTTATGCACTTTTTGCGAACTCTTCAAAACATTTCGTGTTGCATTTTTTAAATTTAATATACATTAAAATTAAAAAGTACACATAATAAAAAAAAAATAATAAATTACAAAAAATATTAAACTTGAAGTACGTTATTTTTAATTTTAAAATGTCATTCACAATAAAAGCATTATTAGGCTTATCAAAATCTACTCTCTGTTTGTGACAAGGTGAGTTAGTCAAAGCTTTTAGTCGGTCTCTGAAAAGCAAGAGCTGTCATATGCAGATATTTATTTCGTTTCACATTCATTTATAGACAGACATCTATATATATAAAAAGTAATTTAGTGCATATTGAGATCATCGTGGCGCAGTGGCACAATATCTGCATGTAAATGCAACAGAAATGGATTCAATATCCAAAAGGGTTTATTTAATTTAAATTATTTTTATTTTTCGCTGTGGCATAAAGGCACATCGTTGAGCTTTTCACCTCAACAGGCAATGTTTCAAAAATTAGACGGAGAACGGAATAAGAGTACCCAGTACTATGACATTAATCTCTTCCTTGTTTTATGTGGAATACAGCGAGAAGTTAAGAAAAATATAATGCGAAAGTACTATTTATAAACTTTTTCTATTTACCAGAGCAAAAACCTAAAAAAGCTCATTCCATCAAATGAGAATTGAACCCACAATCGTCGCGCTTAGAGTCGCACGAGCCGCTACGCCATGACGAACTTTTCAATTCTTTGAACTAATTTCATAATAGATACTCGCTTATACTATACGAACATACATATGTATCTCTAACTGTACTCGAATTGTAATTTTTACAACAGTAAATATATTTTACGACATTTTGTTATTGCTAACAGTGACTGATTTATATTTTCTTACTACAAACTGTAACGCTCGATGAACTTTATTTATCGTTTCTTAACTATCGTCTGTGTAGTATAGTGTAGTTATTTACTATACACTGTGAGTTAGAATATAGAAATAGGTTGTTTAATTCATATTTTGTACGTGACTGTTTACGATTTTTCAATTTAACTTAGAATGGAGTAGGAAGATAATTGGTTATTTTGATAATATCTTAGTAGTTACGTTAGTATTTAAATTTATTTATACAGAGACAGATTTTTTTACTCTGTAACCCCCACGCAGCAGGGTACGTAGAAAAAACCTAGTGTTAGACACTCTGTTCTTCACTTTTCGCCGAATTCTGGAGGCATTACGTGTTGAGTAGCGGTTTTCAACGCCGCGCATTACCTCAACACCAGAGCGAAGAAATGAAAATGTAAATTTAAATAAATATTTCGTTTCCTCGAGTCTACAGCCATTCGATTTAGCAGTACACTTTATGCCCCTGCGCCACGACTGGCCTCAAGATTTTTAAGACAACTAATAATTATATTTATATTCTAAATTATATTCTAGTTAGTTTAATACATAACAAAATTTTCTCTTCTGCAAGCCCACGATTTTCTGTGAAAGCCAGTGAATTAATAAAAATTGAAGGACAACGATATATTTTTTTATATACGCTTTCGTAACCTTTAGTAGTATTTTTGTAGTAGTAAGTGTTTACGTTATTGGTATCTATTCGTTATTGGGTCATACAGGTATGGATAACATCGATAATGAAAAAAATGCTACGTCTAAACTTTTGAGGTATCTTGATTAATTTCTTTTGGTATGGGTTCGCTTCCATACTGTATAAAACATCACTCGAACAAAAATAGAACGATTTGACAATAGACAAATAATTATAATACTTTGTTTGTTCGACGACAACTGTCACAAATTGAGCAATTTTTCACGCCATTTTCCATGGTCGAGTGTAACTACAATCATTACTTTTCATTATTTTTCAGTTACTTCTAAATACAGTTGAAATTTGTAATGTATACTAATATTAAAAAAAACTGTAGAACTTTTCTGAACTGCAGAATAATCGTTTTGATATAACCCACTGTACTGGCATTCAAAATGAACTTCGACACTACTTACTTATAAATCGCTCTCAAGTCTGAAATCGATCTTGACATGCCGATTTTATTCGGAAATTATATATTTATGAATGAAAACGGCATCTCGATCGATCTCAGAGTTAAGAGTATTATACAAAATATTATAATATATTCCTTAGCAGACGCAGCTGAAATTTGAAGCTAGTATATCAAAAGCAGTAAGAATACACTTGAACTGCACCTTAATAGACCGAGTTATTACGAAATTTACACGTTAAATGTATGCATGAACTTTTGAGGGTAATAGCCATTGGAACATTTAAGTTAACTGAAGCGAGTCTACTCATTTAATTTTATGAATATTTGCTAATGAAAATTGATTAGAATTTGCAAATTTAACTTTCCGCATAAAGCAGAGTAAACAGAGGGAACCTAGTGTTCAGACATTCAGTTACCTTTCGTTATTTTTTTAGGATATTGTGTTGAATTCCCGTTTACCCCGGAGTAGGAATCGAATCTACAACCGTCGCGTTTTCAAACAGACGCTGTGCCACTGTGCCACGACGGTCTCAACAGATGGGAGTTTGATTAGATTTCCACTTGGGGAATGCGGTATGTTCACTTCAAAGACAGAACGCTTATTTCCGCCACTCAACACTTAACGTCTTGAAAATTGGACTGAAACTGGAGAAAGGATAGGACAAGGTTTCGTCTGCCCACCCAGGTATACGTGATACAGCGTAAAATCCGGAAAAATGATATACCCCATTGTATCTACGTTCCTTAAATACAAAATTAATTATAAATTTATAAACATTTATATTTTTTCATGAATATTCTACCATTTGTATTTACCAAGTTCCAATTCAGCCTCAGCATCCTCAGATATGGTTTCCATGACACGCTCAGGGCATGGCTCCAGGTCGCGCAGGGAGGCACGCGCGCGCGCCGCCCTCCGCGCGCACTCCCCGCACGCCGTCAACTTGCCGTTTTGTATTTTATTTACACGTCACATAGAGGTGAGTTTCTCTTGTATTTATTATTATTTTTAGTTTTTTATTGTCATGTGTTTAGGGTATGTTCGTCATTTTCTATGACTTGTTTTTTTTTATTGTTTTTAAAAATCGTCTGATGTGTTTTTTTATATCAAAGATAATATTATGCTCAATAAAAATAATTTTGTTACTTATCATTAATTTATTTTATGCAATAATATATATTCCTATTTCTTAACTTCACGCTCTACCCCGCTGTCTTGTAAGACACTGTAGTGTCTTAACACTGTAATCCACTTTATCCTTCGAATTTTTGAGGCATTGCATGTTGAGTGGCGGAACTCAAAGCCACATACACACAATATATACCTAATACTGGCTAAGCTACCTACATACTGAATTTCAATATCTTACGTCTAGTAGTTTCATCTGTAGGTTGTCTATCAGTCACTGAATAAATGAAGTTTTTTTTTTATATTTTTATTGTCAATTGGAATCTAACCTGTTAGGACACTCCGTTACCAATAAGACACTTCCATTTCCCACTTTCCGCTGAATTTCGGAGGCAATCTGTACTGAGTGTAGAACATAAAGAAGCGAGAAAAGTCAAAGATAGCTAGTTTATATAAAACTTAAAGACATAAAATATGAATTTCTAATAAGACATTTTTCCTTTGCTAATTTAAAATCGAGGCCGAATAATAAATTACCATACGAAAATTTCTTTCAGTACACAATGATAACTTTCAGAATTTTTCACGGAAACTTTTACTTTTCGATTGAAGATAATTTAAACGTATTTTCGTTGTACATTCATAAAATAAAATAATTGTTAGTAATATATTATATTGCTTATAGTTTGTCCTTAGATTTAGATTGTCATTACAGTAACAATTAAAGACAATCGTCAATGACACAGTCTGACTGTAAATACGACGGTTCTGAGTTCAATTCACTTGAGGGTATAATGATATATTTTCACTTCCCACTATAGAAGACGAGGGATGGCGTTGAGTTCCACCACTAATTAAGTAATGTCTCGAAAGTTAGCAGGAGAGCATAGAACGGAGTGTTTTATCATTACGTTGCCTGTGCTTATCCTGCTATATGCGGGATACAGTTTTAATTAATCAAACCGTACTAACTGATAAACATATAGGTTTATTTCAAGTATTTCATACTCGGGTTAATTAATTGTGATTAATTGAATAATACTGAATGCTATAAATGTACTATTGATTTTGATGAGAGTGCCTTCTCTGTACGACGTGAGTGTATTGTCGATTAGAATATGGAGTACTGATGGAGTACTTGTGGGTTGTGGCATAGTTTAGAGATACCAGACTAGATTGATCGACGGATATGGACTCAAATGTCAGTCCATATATTACTTATTGTATGAGGGTAGCGTAGATTTTTTAAGGTAGTCTGAGTACATAAAAATACGAATTCTTGTATTTACTTTATATAAAAATGGCTTCCAGACAGACAGAAATCGAAACTGTTATCATTAGCATGCTAAGCCGACTATATTTACTACAAGCACAGCAGGTACCTACTACTTTTCTTAATACAAACTAAAACTCTACTCAACTTGATACTGGTGTCAAGACACTAACTTCTCTGCTTTCTGCTTGAATAGGAAATGTGTGATGAGTTAACGCCGCGTTTTATAAGAACTTTTTTAAAAAGACATTACGAAATAGTGCTCAATGCCAAAAGTTTTCAATGCTAACGAAAAAAAATGTACCTATGATAAAATATTCTTTATTCTAACAAAAAGCATCTTTTTTGTTGACAAATTGCCTACATGTAACATGTGCGGACGTATCTCGCATATAATTTATATAAAACAATTTTTCTCTGCTGGCCTTCATCATACACCAGTAGTGGGTAATCAAATTATTTAAAATAATAATTTTAGTACTTTTCCCTAAATAATTTCATAAATAGTTATTTAGACGCTGTTAAAAAGGAGCTAGCTAGTGTTTTTTTATTTAATTCTTGCTTACACTAAAGAGTTATGGTCCGTACCTTTTGTCACCTTATACATTTTATTTTAAGAAAAAAAAAACAAAAAAAACCTAGTGTTACGACACTTCGCTTGTCACTTTTCGTCGTATCAGGCATTGCTTACCGAATGACGCAACCCAACGTTGCGCTTTGCGTTGTTACCAAACAATAGTTAATTCCCCTGAGTGAATCGAACTTATAACAGTCGTGGTTACTGTCACAAGTTTATTGTACTGCGCGCAGACGGCCTCGGTACGATATGTATTATTCAAGAGAATTCAATATTTTTGTTTTGTAAACGTTATTTAAACAGATGTAAATTATATTATATAGATCTTAGAAACAAAATAAATGCTATGAATTAAAAATATTTATGATCGCCAGAAGTTTACGATCGGATTATTTTTGTAATATAAATTTTCATTGGTAAAATTGTAACGCAATGCGAAGGGACAACTGTAAACATTATACTTGAACAGGAATATTGGATATTTCGTCATCGGGTGATAATTTGTATATATATATATTCTTTCTTAAGCGGGCTCGTAGGGTCGTTGTTGAGTTCTATCACCCAACATGTAAAGTCCTTAATTTTTTTTTTTATGATATAAGGACAAGGCAAACGAGCGTTCGGGTCACCTGATGGTAAGTGATCACCGCCGCCCACGACCCCGTGCAACCCCAGAGGAGCTACAGGTGCGTTGCCGGCCTTTAAGGTGGAGGTAGACGCGCT
>DWGR01003913.1:0-11663 GCA_018247715.1 Heliconius burneyi | reverse complement strand
TTTTAAAAAGAAATTGCCTCACACTTCACATGATGCATGCCAACCATGTCACAGTGATAATATTGGATAACAGTGGTAATTCAGTATTTAGAATTACACAATTTTAAATTTTTAATCATTATCTGACAGACATTACAACCAGCACTACTCGCGTCGCGGACTATGGCCGCTATCCTCCTCAGTCGCTGTCGCTGTCCGGCGCGGGCGAAGCCGGGATGACTAAGACCTACCGCTCCGAAATGGAATTTGAACCAAATCGTGCTGATTTTAAAGTAAGACGAGGATTTTATTTTGTATAAAATGTTATAAGCTGCTTTCTTTCTTACCTTCGTTAAACATCAAATACGGTTGTCTATCAGAATACACGAGGAGAGTACCAAATTATTAAATAATCTTTTGTCTATTTTATATCCGATCCCAGAAAAGAAAAGCGAAACTTAATTCACAATTTGGGGAGTTGAAAATATATAATTTTAAACGTAATCATCTCCATCGAGTGGTCGAAATCCTTAAATAACAACGTTTGTTCAGTCCAGAATGGCACAATGGCATGAACGATTTATTATATGATGTTTTTGTATGTATTAAGGTTGATATCACTTATAAAGTTATTTAATTTAGTATGCCTAACGCATTGTCATTACGACAACATATATATGTCATTTTTTTCATAATCTTACGGTGACATATATAAGACAGTGTTTGCATGGTGCCATTGCGTAAACATTATGCAAACGCGCCGTCCAGGTGAGCCCGTCTCGAACGTCCCGCGTGGGCTTGAAGGCAGGCGAGTACGGCGACAACGCGGCGGAGTACGGCGCGGACGAGCCCCCCAGTCCCTCCTACAACGCCACCGCCCCCGCGCCCACGCCGACCGCGCATCCCTCCACGCGTCCGTCTGCGACCGCGCTGCTACTGCGCGACCCCACACACCCCTCCTCGGCGTTACGTAACGCTGCCAAGACACTGATTTGTATGCAAGCTTTCATTTTTGTATTAATATAGACATTATATTTAAATTTTATATTAATATTAAATGGTCTCGTAAAATAAAAATGTATTATTATTTTCATTGTTTTAGAATCGAATCTGTATTTTAGATTAATGTAGAGGGTACAACTTATTTAATACAATATTTGAGCGTTGTCGCGAGGCACCAGTGGCGTAGAGCGATTGACCAGCCTCGGTTGTTTAGCAGCTAGCTTTTCCATCATGATTTTGGCTGGCTCGCCATGGTTCAGCCATTACAATGAGCACTTCTGATTATTGTAGAGAATACGATTTGGGCCGGTTAAATAATATTACGCAGCAGTCGACGCGTGTTTGCCGGCTTACTTCACTTCATTCGTGAAGTGCCGTTCAAGCTTTTTAATTTTCCCAATTTCCTTTAACTGGTCCGGCCATCCACAGAGCTTGTTGCAAAAACGCACTGTGTTTTCTTTAACGACCCTTCGAGCCGTTTCCGCTGCACTGGTGCCACGGTGGAATTCGTACTCGAAAATTCTATTTTGTAAACTGATTGACGTAAACAACAGAATGACTGTTAACGAAACACAAATAATTATGTAAACAGCTGAATTAATTTCGAATTTCTAGCCAAAGAGGAGAAATTTGTGACTAAAGTGGAGTACGACAAAACTTCAATTTCTTATGTAAGGACTACCTAACATTTATTTTTTTTCTTTTAAAAATAATTCCAGTCATTGATTTTCATCCAATGATTATTAGAATTATCACTGGAATATACATCTCAATTAAAACGGAGTGTATTGTGTGTTTGTAACCTATTTAGAAACCCAAGCTCTTTTTCATTTTATTTTTTAAATTCAGCTTCACGTTTTATCCCGCACACGGCAGGGTAGGCTGGGGTTAAAAGTAGTAACGGTAAGAAACGGCGGAAAGGTGAACAACGCATAATACTTAAACGTATTAGGTCTAAGGACTTGGGACTTACATGGGAGGATCAGATGAGGTAACATACGGCTGACACGAAAATTAGAAGTGGATTAGGTTTGGATCATACAAAAGTTATAATATTTTAAAGAATGTTGTTCCACAAAATTATATATATAATTAATAACTGTTTTATTGAATTCGCGAGTCGCTGGTTACTAATACATATTATTTAATTACCAGCACGAAGCACTAAAAGAGAAGATTTCTCAAAATTTCTACGACATTTTTTTTCTATAAGTATGAGAAAAAACTGAATTTCCATTTCACTTCTTAAGTCCAAGCAAACAAAGATACAAGCGACGAGTAGCACAGTAAATATGAAAGGTCTTTTAAATTATAGCTCGGATTCCAGATCTGTATTTAGACTTATACAGCAACATGGCCCCAGTACTTGTTAATTGCATTAATACGTTACGGCGTATATGTACTCTGTTTACAAGTTGTATGCAATTACTAAGTTAATTCGAAAGCTATCAAAGAAGTAAAAAAAATGCCATTGCTTCTCTAAGGTACAGTAGATATGAATATGTCTTACATCATAAATGAAAAGAACAATGTAACAATGGTTTAATTCAAATGGTTTCATATATATTTCTGATCTCTTATATACGCTCGTACACTATATACAAACATCTAGAGACACACTATATATAAATACAACACACACACACAAAATACAACATACAACAAAGATGAATGAGCTCGTCGATGACGCGACGCACACCAAGTATCACATTCCTTCTCCCAAACCCCAGGGATAAGACATATTCATGTCAAATATTTCTAGTTATAAATACAATCGAATTACTCCCTAGTGTCCGTTGTATGAGGCTGAGGCTGCATTTATCACAGTCGTCAGAAGAAGCCTTCAAGAAATATATAATGAGAGCTGAAAGAGTCGCTGTTTATTTTTTAAGTCGTGGAATATAAAAAGATTGTAAGAGCTATGACCGAGGATACGGTCACAAGAGACGTGGGAGCGGGTGTGGCAGCGGAAAGCGATCGATGGCGTGGGCTTTTTTCTCGAAACTACTATTGTATATGTTATTATATAATGTTAGAAACAATACTTATTTATAAAACGTATGAAAAATTTAACGTAGCGTGATTTAAATCCACACCTCTTGGAAACCATCCAAGCGCTCTTACCACTAAGCCATACATTCTCATAAAGCTACATCGAAATTCTTATACGCTTGTTATAATTTATGTATGTTCTGCTACACAAAGATAATTAACGTTTGGCATGAGAGAATGTTATTTTTAAATATTAATGTAAAATTTTTTCTTTTTATAAATAAGTATTTTTCTTTTCTAGCTGTGGAATGTCGCTTTAAAAATTTACTTCTGAAAATTTCACTTTGAAAATAGTTAAACACATTAGTTATAAATATATGTTTGTGTGTGTGTGTGTGTGTATGTGTGTGTGTGTGTGTGTCATATATGTACATATATTTCTTCAATGAATTGATTAAGGGGAAAAAAATCTAATAGCTTTTAGGTTTAATAACAAAAAAACTAATCTGGCGTGTAATAATGACATTAAACGTAAATTTCTTCTTAATTATTTTATTTCTTAAAATTTGAATTAATAATTTTAGTATGCCAAGTGCCAACTCAGACTTAGAATTAAAATAATTCCGATTTTCATGTGTCTTCCAAGAGTAACTAGTCAGCTCGTCTGTGTGTCCTGGTTTTGTTTCCTCAGAACCATTTTTCAGGAAATTGCCTCCACGCCAGTCTCCGCCTTCTTAATAAATTCGCGCGTCTCCACGGCCCATTGTGTATTTTGATTTGAGGATTTATCTGCAACCGTCTGCAACCTCACGAGCGCAGCACTATGCTTCATAAGCGGTATCTCATATTTCTTCCGTCATATTTTGCGAGGCAAGTATACGGTAGCGCCATTTAATCAACATTTAGAACGAATAATATTACGTAATTTTAAAGTACCATGTTTTAAGAATTATTTCCTATTTAATTATTTTAAATATATGTATAACATAAAGGACACGTATTGCTTGCAGGCAATTAGTGCAAAGCTCTACAAATTGGAGTGGAACAGCTAAAGTGAATTTATTTACGCTATCTACTCGTTGATCAGAGGAGAGACTACGACGCTCACGGTGCGTGGGGCTAAAAGTTGCTTAGAACAGTGGATGAAATAAAAAATAAATAAATAAATCAGCTTCACGCTGTATCCCGCACACAGCAGGGTAGGCAGAGGGAATCTAGTGTTAAGACACTCCGATCCCCACTTTCTGCCGTATTCTGGAGGCATTGCATGTTAAGTGGCAGAGTCGAGAGTCGGTAACTGTTTATGAAAAAACTTTTTATTGCGATGTTTTTGTCGTCCTCTATATTTTGCGTAATCTCTTAATATCGACATGTACGGCGGCAGAACCGTCGAAAAAGTTTGAAATAATTTATATGAGGCGTGTTGTTTATGGTCCGCGTTTCGAGGAAAAGTTTCAAGTGATTTACGTAGCAGTGCGAGCTCGTGCGGCCCGCGCTGGTCGGCGGCGGGCGGCAGTCAGGGGGGGAGTCTGATGTATACTAGCATCATTGAAAGAAAATTTGCTTTAATTATAATTAACTTATAACAACATAATTGTAATTTATATTACAACCAGACTGACGCCAGTCAGGCTGGTTGTAGGGGGTCGCAGGGGCACAAAGTGTGACTGTAAGCCAACTGGTTGTGGGTTCGATCTCCACTCGAGGAAATGAAATATTTATTTAAATTTATATTACCGTTTCTTCGCGCGGCGTTGAGTTTCGCCACTCAACACGCAATGCTTTCATTATTCGGCAGAAAGTAGGGAATAGAGAGTTTAACACTAGGTTCCAGAGGGAACCTCCCGCACACAGCAGGGTGTGCAGAGACCCACCCTGCTATGTACGGGATACAGAGTTAAGCTGATTTAACTTCTTTATGTATTTCCACAATGCTTGTATGTATGTATATGCGTGAGCCAAAATTATTCATTTGGTTTGCTTAAAAATTTTCTTCCTAAATCCTGTTTGATCATACATTATTCAGTATTTACACATTGGAACATTTCAAGGGAGAATTTTCAATTCTTTTGAATCTGGAGCGAGCCAACTCGATTTATCGCATTAAAAATCTTATAGAAATAGTTAACAAGCTCCCAGTTTGAGCTCCGAAGTAATTTTATATGCTCCTTGCGAGCGACTAAAGAATATAAAATGTAGCTTTGTACTCTCCACCACTGTTATGATGCACTTCGTTACAGTTCCATGAGCCGTGCAGTGGTGCGGGCGAGGGCGGGGGTGCGGAGGTTGGCCCGTGTGAGGGGGAATCCCCCACACGCCGCCTATTGTACTTGTAAATGATTTCAGAGGAACATAATTATGAACGTAATAAGAGAAGTCGACGGCACCCGCGACTGCGGTTGAAACATAAATGTAGCGATTAATGGTTATTCAGACAGTATTTACAACGTTGGTATTTGAAGGTATATCTAGAAATTACCCTCACTGTGGACTTTGGAGTTATTATTGAAATGATGCAGGGATCGTGATTTCGGTGGTTTCCGACCGTGAATTATATATGGCGATAGCATCAAATGTTGCTGGGGCGAATTGTTTAATTGAGAAGGTAGTGGTAGTCTAGTTCATTTTACCGATAGATTAGTAAAATATTAAAAAGATGTGTTGAACCGCATACCATCTTGTCCTGATGTCCTTGTTATTAATACAATAACAAGACAAAAAGAAATGTCTCTCTGCCGCCTCGAGTAAATATATGGACAGCGTCGGACATTTATTTATGAGGGGAATTATTCAACAAGAAGCATCCCGCACGTTTCACAATAATTGTTTCATTGAACTAAGAACATCTGGTTGCAATTTTTTGTTGATTTCAATATTTTATTAGTTTTTTAAAAAATCTATACCTTATGTTTTATAAATAAAACGATCGTAATTGATGTATCATAAAGTCATCCAAAAACCGCTGACCACACGGTTTTGGAGAATATTAAAGTGATATAAATTAATTTTAGTTAACTAAAGAAATATAAGAAAAACTACTTAGCACTCCATGCATTCACAGGTGATGGGCCCATCGCATTGCAGGATAAAGAGTTCAGGGCACTATGGTTTAAAGGTCCCTTTATTACATTAACGGTCTCCACTCTCCGAGCTCTTCTTTCTATCTAATCACATTCAAAATGATTCGAAGTGATTTTTTGTTATAACAAACAATTTATAAAATAAAGAAATATGTCCTACTTTGTTGGAAGTGATATTACGAAATATGTTGGCTGGTTGTAGGAGATAATCCCAAGCCGCAATATTTTGTTGAAGACGGCGGACGGACTCATTTGCGGAATAAGATGTAAGACAAACACCGACTAGCGACAGACACCGCGGCGCCTCGCCTTCTCCCTCTGCCAGCACTCACAGCTAGGCAGACCTTGGCTTCAATCCGTTACATATCGGATATAATATGTAGTTGAAGTTATTAATAGCCTGTGAACGGTAGGGTTGTAGGTTTGAGTCTTAGGTTTTCATATCCTCGCTTTTGGTCACAGCCACTCAACACATAATGTAAAATGAAAATCCAATGGAAAGTTGTGAACGCAGTGTCTCGTGTATCATTGGGTTCCCTTTTCATACTCTGCTAGTGTATCACATTTAGTACTATATGAATTTTGGAATATTTTTTTATTTCAGCTTCACGCTGTATCCCGCACGAATTTTAGAGGCATTACGTGTTGAGTGGCGGAACTCAACGCCAACTCACTAATATAATTATTGCATATATAAGCGGACTCATCGCTTTAATTATTAAATACAGCAGAAAACTGTTATAGAATCAATGATAATCCAGCTCGATTATCATTGATTCTATAAAGTTCGAGGAAATAATACAGATGATACTCTTACAAAGTCGGTATAAGTAAGTGGTTATAAAACACCAGATCGAAGCTTCGTCAAGCGTTGCAGGTTTACAAGGTGGGCAATTTGTGTGAAATAAATCTTTGATTTATTTCATAAAGAAAGATATCGGGCCGTCGTTGGTGGAGGCCCGAGGTCGCATGCGGGATGTTTGCCGCAATCAGAGCCCGTATTTGTGCGCACTTAGATCCCTCACAACGAATGACAAAAGGAGACGATATAGAACAAGAGATATGGTATAGTGTATGAACACACACACAAACACACATATGTATATAAATAAAGGTATAGTCTAAGTACCTATACATAATTAGAAAATTAGAATATTCAACAACGCAAACACATGAAGGTAAATCAGGAAAATTTTAAAAAATATTACGAATTTCAGTAAGAAACAAGCAACAATATACAACAACAATTAGAAAGAAAATGACTCCTTTATTATTTAGGTTCATATAATATTATACATTAAGCTACAAACTATTTATTAAGAAAATTAAGGCCTGTTGCAAGAGAATATCGCAAGCCGCAACCGCGTACTACTACCACCACCACGTGCCGTGCCGACAGATACTAGACGACTACTTCTAAGAGGAATATGCATGGTAATGCATAACATTCTTATTAACACTTAAAACTGTAATCTCTTTTAAACTTTTAAAATTAAAAGTTATAGCGGCACAATTACCTTTGTATTATCCACTAATTCTAAGTAATACAAAACCTTAAACGACAAATGATAATGTCGAAGAGGGATTTAGGCGATCGCCTCATTTAGTGCTGCAACATTTAACAACAAGAGTAATGAGAATGCAGTAGACGACAATGCCAGCGTTTCGTCGATAATCAATTGGTAGGATTGCTAAACTCGTTAGAGCCTTCCAGCTAGGGGAGGGGGGGAGTTCGGAAATCCATGCACTCCGTTCAATTACTTTAAAACGCTGCGTTTAATTCCATAATATTTCTCTGTTTGTCGACGATCATTGTGTATGGTACAAGCTATAATGCTGTAGCTGCGCTGCGCTACGGTGGCACTATGATGGATTATGTTTGAAGTGACTTTTTAAATTATTCTTGAGGTGAATAATTGCATATATAGTCACAAGCTATATGTGTAATACATTTTGTCCAGCAAACTTGGCTTTTATCAATAAAATAAGCTCTGACAAATGTTTAAAATATTTAAAATTTTAAGACAGTTAAATAAACCTTAAAACATTTGAAAAAATATATTTAAAGCAAAATTTGTAAAATTATAAAAGGTACTCAGGAAGGTATTTGTCAAAAAATACGACAAACGTCGTCGACATAGTAGGGTTCTACAACTTACAATCTGGTAAATTAATCTGGTTATTTCAAAATTGAGACATGCTTAGATAAAGTTAGGTGAAAATATATTCAATACTGTTGATTCTCATTATAATTATAAAAGTACTAAAATATAATATTGCACCATAGTCGCCATCATCCCGTGCATTGCGTCGCGGCGGTGTGACAAATGTCGACGTTTCGCAATCTATCGCCAAATCGCTGTTCACCCTCGCCTCGTGGTGGACAATCCGGTTACCACCAATTGTCACTTGATTTGTATATTTACAGTGCAATCTATATTTCTATACTTGTCTATACTTATTATAAAAGGAAAGAGTTCGTTTGGTTAGACGCGCTTATCGCAGCAACTACTGCTTCGAATTGAAATAGTTTTTCTATGTAGCGTTTATAACAAGGAACGCAGGCCAAATACACACATGTATTGCATTTCGTTAATTGTTTCGATGTACATTTAATTTATCTGCAATTTTCGAATGTATTGTGTGTCATTATTACTTTTAGTTATTTCCTTTGACCACACGAGTGTTGCCGCAAGTAAAAAATAGTATATCATATTATAGCAAAATATGTAGAGTGTACGATAAAATATTTTGTTACAAATACTAAGAAAGAAAATATAGGTTTTTTTAACATGAATATCCTTCTATTATCTATATTTAGTGTGTAGGTTTAGTTTTAACAAAAAGCTTAGTTTCACATATTTAATTACAAACATTCTCATTTTAAAACAATAAAACTTGTATAAGCTTGTACAAGTAAATTTATATATATTATATAATATATATTTTGTTCGGGGGATTTTTTATGAAGGGAATCAAAATTAAATCCCGTAACCTAGAATTATGAAATTTGGCAGCTAGTACTAGTTCATCTACAGGTAGTAAATTTGAAAAGTACGAGTATACATTTGTATTTAAATCCTAAAAAATATTAGGTCCGAATAACAACCCCGTATTTCGACACTACAAAGGGCATCAAAATTAATAGGGTATTTCCAGTTGACCTAGAATAATGAAATTTGGCAGATAGTATATACAGGTAAAGATTAAATTCTAAATAAAATATCCTTAAAAGAGGGGCAAAATTTGGTATTCAAGTGAGGTACGAGTGAAAGGGTTCTGGCTAACCTAAGCATGAATTTCAGAAAAAGCTGGAGACCATTAGTTTTTGTACCCTTGGTCAGCCTTACTCGTGCTTGTCTCTTTTTTTAAACGTGTATGCAATCCAAATCTACCCTTAATAGTAGTTCAAAACAGCAATAAAAAAAAAACTAAAAACAGAAATATTAAAAAAATCACACCTTTATAGTTTTATGAAAGTTAGCACTATTCTTAATACTTTAATTAATTAGCTTCACGCTGTATCTCACACACGGCAGAGTAGGCAGATGAAATCTAGTGATAAAGACTTTGTTTACCGAATAATTACCAAAGCTACCACTTTCAAACTTCATATTCCCTGATAGTTCTTACCGATTAGGTGTATCCAATAGTATCCTTTATATAATTATATTATTTATATTGTTAATACTTTGTCTTTCGTATTGCCCATAGTGTAGCTAAAAATATATGGAAGAAAACCTTCCGTTGCATAGTCTTCATGCAAGCTGTAACTTCTGTATACATTTTTAAAACAATGCAAGTGTTTAGACGGAATAAATTAATTTTTAACAAAAAGAAAAACCGACTTCTAACAACGAACTTAAAAGTAACAAAATAATTTTACAAAGATTTTATAATTTTGAAGTCGGTGCTAAGTAAGACAAACTGGCTTAGTAATTTGATATTGTAGTAAGGTAGTTGTAGTTGTAGCTTAGTAATATGTAACATAGTAAGGTCGTTATAGCCTTAGCTTGGCACCGACTTCAAAATTATAAAATCTTTGTAAAATTATTTTGTTTCTTTTTAGTACGTTATTAGAAGTCGGTTTTTTTTTGTTAAAAATTAATTTATTTTACGATTTTAAGTGATGAGTAGACCATAAAAGGATGCTTCTTAAATGAGTGGCGGTGGTGGTAGTGGTAGTCAATGAGTGGTAGTGGTTGTCCTATGTAAAATTTCACTTAATTAGATGCAAACACAATATGCAATCTAACATTGTGGTATATTAAGAAGAACAAATGTTACATAATAAAAATATTCTTATAACTTTTTTAATTTCGACCGGATCCCACAATCGGAATCTCACCAAACTTTCACCAAACTATCTTTGATGTAAATCCTTTCAAATAAAAAAAGAATCAATGAAATCCGTTGAAGTTGAACTTGAACTCGTAACAATATTACAGTATAAAAAATTTTTGACCAAAAAAAAACAAACTTTATCAATTTCGACCGGATCCCATTATCGGAACCTTACCAAACTTTCACCAAACTATCCTTGAAGTATATCCTTTCAAATAAAAATAGAATTATCGAAATCGGTTTAAGTTATAACAATATTACAGTATAGTAAAAATTTTACCATAAAAAAACAAACTTTATCAATTTTTACCGGATCCCACAATCGGATCGTTACCAAACTTTCACCAGACTATCCGTAAAGTGTATCCTTTTAAATAAAAGAAGAATCATCAAAATCGGAAAAATCGAAATCGAAATATTGAGTTATTTGCCAATTTGTCGCGCACATACCGAATCTCAATATAAGGCTTATGTGATTTTTTCATAGATACCATTGTCAGTAAAAAACATAAAAAATGGGGCCACGTGTATGGTGGGGTAACAAACATAAAAAAAAATACAGTCGAATTGATAACCTCCTTTTCTTACAGAAGACGGTTAGTAAAAACAGTCAAAGGGATTTAATTAGAGTTGAAAGTGCAGATGTGCGCTGATTGCACGTCCATCGACGACGTAATGAGCTACATACGACGCCTCCCGCCGGGCGGACTGCAGGGTACTAAGATGTGGGGTACAAGATGTAGCGTACACGGTTTAGAGTACAGTAAAAGACTCTGTTTCTGCTGTTTCTATTTGATCTTTATTACTTCACGCTGTATCCCGCACAGAACTTAACGCAGCTCTTTGCCTCGAAACCAAAGCGAAGAAATGGAAATATAAGCGTAAATAAATATTTTCCTGAATCGAGTGGGGATCGAACCCACTACCATCGTGTTACAGTCACACCCTTGCGCCGCTGCTCGACGACGGTTTCTATAAAATAAAAATGTTATCTGTGTTAATCTGTGTAATTATCTGTGTTTATATTTTCATTTATTCACCCCGGTGTTGAGGCAAAGCGCGCCGTTGAGTTCTGTCACACAACACGCAACGCCTCCAGAACTCGGCGAAAAGTTCGAAAGGGAGTGTTAACACTAATTTTACTTAACACTAATTTCTTTCTGTCTACCCTGTAACATGCGGGATACAGCGTGAAGCTGATTTTTTTTAAGTTTTCTTGCGGCGCCAGCTCTGGTTCAAAATGTATACGAGTACAATGATTTAAGC
>DWGR01003912.1:0-11665 GCA_018247715.1 Heliconius burneyi | reverse complement strand
CCCGATTATACCTACTTATGTTACAAGGTAAAAATATGGACGCTGAAATTAAAATTGTCTTCACACATTTTTATAATTTACTTAACGTGTTCTTCCACACAAAAAGAAAAAAAATCAGCTTCACGCTCTATCCCGCACACAGCAGGGTAGTCAGAGAGAACCCAGTGTTAAGACACTCCGTTTCCCACTTTCTGCCGAATTCTGGAGGCATTGCGTGTTGAGTGGCAGAACTCAACGCCGCGCTTTGCCTCTACACCAGAGCGAAGAAATGCAAATATAAATATAAATAAAAATTCACTTCCTCGAGTTGGGATCGAACCCACAACCGTCGCGTTACAGTCACACCCTTGTGCCGCGGCGCCACGACAGTTTCCACACAGAAAGAACAGTACTTATTTAGAAAACTAAATATAAATTTAAATATAGCAATATTTGAACCCACGCCTCTTGGAAACTGTTCAAGCGCTCTGACCACTAAGCCATATGTTCTCAACAAGCCGTACGTCGAAATTCTTATACGTTTGTTACAACTTATTTATGTTGTTAGCATCTCTGCGTACTTTTAGAAAACTTGGGGTTCTATTAAGAACTGAGAATTAATCTAATTGATTAGATATTAGAATTAACTTTACATGAAATCATAGGGTTTTAATTCAATAGTGGTCTTCCTCACTGGTTTCGTATTCAAAGTTGATTTTCACTTGGTTATCTTTTGTGATCTAATCGTTTCTTTTTCAGTAAGCAGGATCGATTGTATTATTTATTTATTTGTGTTAAAAAGAAATTAAACCGGAATCTATAATCTTAGTTGTTACGACGATTCCACTTCTGGAAGTTTGTTACAAAGAACTAAGTCGGCTCTAATTTGACATTTACGTCATTCATTATTGCAATAAATAAAAAATATATTACATTTAACACGCAACCAACAAATGCAAATGTTCTACATTTATGAAAAACAGAAACGTCATTGAAACTCACAGCTGTGAAATTAACATGCGGACGGTAATGCCAAATGTAACGATGGGGCGAGAGAGTGAGAGATGGAGAAAGTGTGAGCAGAAAAGAGAGACGCAAAGAGAGACTCAGTAGATATACGCTCTACATTTTATTTACGGTATTAACAACATCACCCCATGAAAATCGACAGGTTATATTTTTTCCGTAATCCTTAAAGCATTTCCTTTAAAATAAAAAAAAAAACAATGGCACTCGAGGTAACGTTTTTTTATTACAAGATTCACCCATTTCTTTGTTCCATGCTGAAATCGTCAGATTATAGAAATATAGATGGTTCTGTATGTCCTTAACTTACCTTGTCTTAATCTGACGCTCGAGTCCCCCCAAAATTCCCTTTTCGGCTCCCTAACTATAAGACACACCTATACCTAGTTACGTAAGAGCTTTTACAATAATACTTATTTTGGGTTACACGCTTTTACAAATTTTATGTGATTATTTATGTAATTTACTAAGCTGTAGTTTCACTTTTCAGAAATATTTTCAGGATACGTATCCTAATTCTAATTTAAACAAAAACAAAAAAACATTCAAATGTTTGTTTCTTTAATGTTATTGTTTATGTTAGCTTACTCTTATTTTACAACCAATAACTTTGTTATCTAAGCAAAACTTTAAATAACATGGATTAACTTGAGATCATAGGATTTATTTTTACTTTAGTTACATATAACAAAAATATTTTTAGATACCCATTTAGGAGTTTAGAAAGAAGGCAGGACTTAATAATTTCTAAAATCCTAAATCATCTCCAGGCTGTATCCGGTTGTATACCGGTAGAGTGGGCAGAGGGAACCTCGTGTTAACAGTTAATATACCCCGTTCCCCACTTACCGTTGAATTTTTTGAGGCATTTAATTTACAAAATAATACAACAATTTGAAGCAAAGTCTAAAATATAGCTTTTTCGTGTTAATTTAGAGCGTCGACTTAATCCCTGCTTTGTCGTAGATGGCAAAGCATGCCTTAAACTGGATAATGCAGTGTTTTAAGTAGATAAAGTAACATTAATTATCCGATTATGTAAAATTACAATGTGACATTGTAATTTTATATAATCGGATCAAAAATATTATGTTATAGGAAATATTATTATGTATAGAAACTTATAGTGAGTGAGGAACGGAGTGTCTTAACACTAGGTTCCCTCTGCCTACCCTGCTGTGTGCGGGATACAGCGTGAAGCTGATTTTTTAAAATTTAGAAACTTATAGTTAGTAATGTTATTAAATAGGTGAATACTTTTTTCTACTATTACTTAAATAAAATTACTTACAATAACTTAAATAAAATATGGCCGTTTAAATCGCAAAAAACACGTATTTTGACACTATAAACGGAATTAAAATTAATAGGGTACTTCCGGTTGACCTAGAATTATGAAATTCGGCTGCTAGCATCTACAGGTAGTACCTACTAGTTTAGGAAAAAATCTAAAACGATACATTTGTGGTTAAATCTTATCATAAGCTTGAATTTCAAAAAAACTTCGAGGAATCCAATTTTTGTACGGAACCCTCGATGGCCCGACTCGCGCTTGTCCGGTTTTAATAAATAAAACAGTAAAGTTTTCACCCACAACATTGCATTTTTAATTTAATTTTATCAATTGCGGTGAAACTCAATTATATTGAAAAATATTTTACTTTTTTATTTACCAAGGAAGTGCGGAACCACAAAACATGCATAATGCTGGATTATGTCGACGTCTCGTGAAATATTTTCTTTTGTTTTAGCACTGTTATGCAGATTGCTTTCATGATTCCAAAGCGGCTTCTTATAAAATCCCTTTCATTTTTGAAAACGTAGTCGTTTAAAATCTTTATCTTTCTTTATTTTACCTTTACAAATTTATATATTTATAACTTTACATAAATATACTTATCACATGAACTAGTTTCTATTATAGGGGTTGGGTTTTACATCCGGTGCTCTAGATCTTAAATTTTTTGATGTCATCATGTGTTTTTTTATGTCAATAGAATTTGTTAACGCGAATTTAATCAGTGGCTTTACCAGTACAGGTTCGATGATATCATAGTTTTTTTAGCTTCACGAACGCAGCTTCTGTATCCCGCACATAGCAGGGTAGACAGAGAGAACCTAGTATTAAGACACTCTGTTCCCCACTTTCTGCTGAGTTCTGGAGACATTGCGTGTTGAGTGGCAAAACTCAACGCCGCGCGTCGCCTCGACACCAGAGCGAAGAAAATGGAAAAAATATACGTACATAAATATTTCACTTCTTCGAGTGGGGATCGAACCCACAACCAGTGGGTTTTGCAGCGCACGAAGTCACACCCTTGTGCCGCTGCGCCACATCATAATGATTATTGTATACTAACGTCATCTAAATGTATTTATAAAGTTTTATGAAAATAAAAGAATTATCTATTATTAAGAAGCCTAATTACATTCACCTGTAGATAATTCTCATTATATGTAGATAATTCTGATATTCTTATTTATGATATAACAGAATGATTATATATATAACAGTAAAAAATATTATGTCTGTACATTTTGTATTTTAACTGAAATGGAAAGAGACACTTAAAAAGAATAAAAGAAAGCAAAAATATTGTGTTTGAATTTCCTGTCTGTCTGTTTGTCTGTATGTATGTCTGTATGTATGATCACGTTTATCTCCGAAAGTACTCAACTGATTTACTCAAAACTTTCACCAATTGCTTTATTTTCACTCAGCAAAACACTTAAAAAATATTTAAAAACTAATTTAAAATATGTTTTTATCAAAATCGGTTCATTAAGTAAAAAAATATCGTCATTTGATAACTTCGAGGTATTTACTTGTATCTAATCAATGTGTATTTTTAACCGACTTCCAAAAAAAGAAGGAGATTGTTAATTCGTAGGAATTTTTTTGTTTGTTCAGCGATAATTTGAAGATACCTGAACCGATTTGGATATTTTTTTTGTTTTCTTCTGGCTCCACTTTTATAAACTTAAAAAAAAAATACAAAATTCAGCTTAACAGTTTGTTTAAAATTGTAAATTATAAAACAAAATAAGCAAGAAAAGCTAATAGGAAAAAGAGAATACGGGTACCTACCACTTTCCTTTTTTTTGTTTATACATTGAATCTATTTACAAAACAATAATTTAGGATAAGAATCAAGGGACAAGGCTCTGTCGGCTTATCTGTTTGTTTGTGTATCCATGTCTATATAATGTTTCTTGTCGTTAATTGTCATTCATAGATTATTTTAATGTAATAAAATTAACAACATTTGGAAAGAGTTATTTATGAAAACGACGTTGCAGGAAAAAACTAGTTATAAATACCAACATATAACAACTAAAATCTAGTGGTGTGCATTTATGAAAATGGTTTTTACATCATTTTTGATAGAAATAACTTAACTAAAGTATAATCTTTTCTAATACGAATTACTTGAAGGGTTCAATCAAAAGAATCCATTTATCTTTTAATTAAGTCGGTGGAAGCATTTGAGGGAACTAGGGGTGGGGCAATAAAGGGCCGATAAGCGAGTTTGTACAAAGATAGTTAATTATTACAAACAAAGTATCCTTCCCAGTTCCGCGACTACGCGTAATAAAGAAGTTGGCTTATATATGTATATATATATATATATATATATATATAAACATATAAAAATATTTATTCAAATACCTACATTATAATTGATAAGTTATTCTTAAGTCTTATAATCTTCAATCAATTATACGCTAGATAAAGGATGGTATACATATACGGCTTAAAAATATGGCACGAGTCGATATGAACAGAAATTCAAAATATTATTTATTACACACAGACTTATGACATAATGATAATTTCATTAAAATCCAACCTTATGACAGTAAGTTAAGGCTCAGTTTTGTGTGGCGCGTAATGGATATAAAACATTTTATTCCTAGATAATGTGCGTTTTTGTATTATTTCCCGTTATTTTATAATTTAATTAAATTATATTTATGCTAATATTAAAAATAAAAATATAAAATTTTGCTTCTATTTAGAATATATTGCTTCTATTTAGAATATATTATTTAATAGTCAAAACCTAGCAAACACTTTTTCTTCTCATCAAAATCGAAAAATTTAAAATGATACCACGTCAGCATAACTGTAAAAATTAAGCCACATCAGTTGCAGAGGGTTAAATTCCTAGATATAAAATAGGACATAGAATTCATAGAGTCGCTTTATTGATAACATAATAATTTATTTTTAGTTAATTTAGTAAAATTGTCAACAAGATAAAAACAACAATTGATCGAAGCTTATAATAGAAATAAGCCTTTTAACATGTAGGTACTCTTATCAGATTATCAGCTTAATTTTTCAGATAAATTGGTTCTAAATTTAAATTATAAAAGCAACTGAAATTGTATCCGTATGAAATTTAAATATTAAATAATACTTGTAATTTTATTTTTCGACAAATCTTTACATTTGTCGAAAATTGTAAGGTCTAATAAAATTTTACCTCGATCGTGGATTTAACCCACCTTTTGGGTATTTTGTGATGAAATTTGAAAATGCACTTTGTTGTGTATTCATCACCATCATCTACAATGAATTTGGAAAAGATCTACACCGATTATAAAACGCTTTTATTAGGTCAACTTGCGACTATATAAATTTGTACATATCTAATAAAAAAAAGTCTGCTTCACGTTGTATCCCGCACACAGCAGGGTAATAAATAAACAAAAATTGACCACTAATTATTGTTTGTTTGTACTTCGATTGTGGCGTACCATTAAACATCATCGTAAAATTTGATACTTATAAGTAGCTTAGGATACTTATATTATCATATAATAATATGGTATCATCGAGCTGGTCCAGGATCAAAATAGTGGTAGTCCTAAAATTCTTTTTTTACAAAATTATTTTGTTACAAAGATATAAATTACCTTTACAACTTTTATTTGTACACGTTATTTTATATTCACCAAACAAGTTTTACTGTACATGGTGATATATATAATTTATACGAGTATATAAAAAGTGTATCAAGAGTATTAGGGGCGGCAAAGGCTTTCTAATCTCCTACCCTGCCTAATACCAGTACTTATTGTAAGTCCAAGTTGAAATGTTTTTGTTTAGATGTAACTGTTGGTATGGATAGACTTATAAAATAAATTCTAAATGTCTTACTAACTTTTAGAATTTATATTATATATATCTAAAAAAATATTTGAATATAGTTACTGAAATAAAGACATATTGGCGTAGTGGACGATTGTGTGACTCGAAATGCAGCGCTTGTCGATGCAATTCCTTTCCTACACAGTATGTAGTTATGATCTTGTTTCATTTCTTCATTTAGGTGAAGAGAGACAAAATGCGGCGGCGGTGAGTTCCACATGCGATCAACATGCTATGTACGGATGGTACTGTGGGACACATCAAAGGAAATCCTGATAAACCTGGAAACCTTCTCCACCTATACGAGACGCCGCAGGATCATCGCGTATGCCACTACGACGCCTCGGTGGATGGTCCACCTATTGCGGACCATTGTCGCCTTCGGATGCCCCGGGGTTTCTCCACCAACTCTACGGTAAAGGGAGTTGCAGATTTGCATACTACCTTCTCCTGCTCTCTGGCTTACGTCGACGAACTCACGTAAAAGCTCCGCGGCCTCCTTCAGTGTGATAACACACTCGCAGGAGGAGGTGCCGCAGACCAGTTACTCTCACTATCCAGCATGGCCTCCACCACATTGGACAGTGAGAGATCCAAGCTACTGTTTCCGATCTGAGCCTACTACAAATATTCAGTTATTACCAGTTCTTGAATATTAATTTTGAATAGATAATGCGGGATACAACGTGAAACAAAAAAATATTCGTACCAAGACGATTGTACAGCATATTTTCTAGTTACATACACAATACATTATATTAGATACTGAAATCGTAATAAAGAAAATAGAATATATGAATCGGATTAGATGTTGGATTACAGGTGTTCGTAGGTAATTGAATTACTTGTCTAATTCCTTAATAAAAGATAAGACCTGGCTGATTTGCAGACACGTGGATAATATCGAAGTATTGTTACCTTCATATTACTTATTTTTAATTAATATCATGAAATTAATACTTCTTTTACTTAACGGTGACAGTGTTATAATTTATTAATATTTGAATCTTTTAATAACTGTGCTAAAGCACAATACATGGCGCGTGAGCTTATTTGTCACGCAAGCCGGTTTCAGGGTTTACATTTTTTTAGCTGCACGCTATATCCCGCACATAGCAGGGTAGGCAGAGGGAACCTAGTGTTAAGATACTCTGTTTACATATTTATAGTAAATACATATGTATTAAAGTATGTTTGATATAAATAAAAGTTTTGGATAATTTTGGATCGGATAATTGTATTATAAGTTTTCCTATGATTTATATGTTTAATAATTATTTGTAGTGGATGCTTATGATTAATTATAATAGTATTTAAGTTGAAATTTAAGTAGAAATATAGGTAAGGAAGTTGAAGAACAATGGTTTAACTTTTAAAAACAAATTGACTACATAGATTTCGAATAGATGCACAGTTTTTATAACTTTCTTTAGTCATTTATACATAAACTTGTTATTTTGTGTTGTTAAATTAAGTAAAATAAAAAAATCAGCTTCACGCTGTATCCCACACACAGCCGGATAGGTAGAGGGAACCTAGTGTTAAGAAGGTTTTGATTATATATTATCTTTTGATTTCGTTGAGCGTCTAAGACGCTTGATGTTTTCATGCTTTAAGGGAAAGTATTGCCATAAAACTAAATAATTTAATATGTGTTGCCATAGAACTAAAATATGTATAAATTGATATTATTTTCTACTGATACCTCCACGCGGTCTCGAGATAAACAGTCCTGACATACGGACAACAAAGTTATCCTATAAGGGTTCCGTTTAACTTTTGAGGAACCCCAAAAACGAAATATTGTATTGCGAAATTAGATATTTCTTTTAACTTTAAACGAAGGCAAAGGATAACTTCCTTACGTATAAAATCTTACTTTCTTTGTGCCAGTCCGCACGACGGCTGCAAGCCGTGGTTCGAGTCCCGCAGGCGCCCTTACAGTCGTTGACTTCCTCACAGACAGCCACTTAGTGCTTACATTTCTTCAGGGACAGAGTACCCTGTTCCCTACCCAACCGGTGTCGCTGTAAAAGCCAATAGGGATAACTCATGTTCGAAAGAAAAGCAGACTTTCTTTGTTACTGAGCTACTCCTTTTACAAATTATTAAAAAAATCCTTCCTGAAACTTAAAACCGTGAATTTTGTTTATATACATCGTTTAAATTCTTTTTTGTTTTAAAATTACAAATCTAATATTGACGTATTTTCTCTTTTACAGGTCAATTTAGTACCGACCTAAACGTTCGTCTCGTTAATTTTTAAAGTAATTAAATCCCAAAGCCCATCTCCGCTCCACTAGATGTCGGTTACCGGTTAGCGAGGGCTACTAGTCTGGTGTTGATTAATACAGTTTAATTTATGTATTTTTTTATTATTAAAATCTTATGAGACAGGTTAAGGGTTCTATGTCTTAAAAAGTTTTTTGTTCGTCTCTCCGTCTGTAAAAATTCATTTTTTATGGAAAAGACAAGGCAAACGAGCGTATTGTCCAATTCATTCGTACATCTCGTGATCGCATCGTATTATGCTGAAATTATGAAATTTAGCACGAAGTAAGAAATATATCTAAAAAGTAAAAATTTGTTGTTTCATAGAAAAAAATATTTACAAATTTATATTTGCAGTTTATTTCAACCAAAATGATTGCATACGCAAGCTTAACTTTTCCAATTCTTATAAGTACTTCCCGTTGACCTACTATCTTGAAATGGAACCCTCGGCGAGCGGGTGCGACTCACAATTGATCTGTTTTTTATATTCAAGAGTCCGAGAGAAATCAGTAAATTTAAATAAATATATATATGTAAGTACAAGTGGTATATAGTGGTATAAGGTATGTCTCAATGTGTATGTGGTGGTATGTGTGTGTCTGTATAAGTGGAGCCAGATTTTTTTAAATAAAGTGTATAAGATCAATCAAATAAATAAATTAAAAAAAAATTATATTCGTTTACACCGGACATTGCATCCTCGTAATTTTCACTCTCGACTGAAATTAATCTAATTATGTCATCCTTCGTTTTTTATTTTTTTTATTTATTTTTTTATAATAATTTATATTTAGAAATGTAAGATTTATTATCTTGTGTAATAAAAGTATATATCAATCGTTCCATTATATCATTAAGCATTTTATCCACGATTATTTTTACTGCTTGGTCACAATGTTTGCATTCTTGTCCAGTAATACAATCTCTGTGATAGTGCCTTTTTATCTTTTAGTAGTAAATTAAAGACAAAAATAAAATATGAAGAATGATATATATGATGCTGATAGGTCTCAGGCCAAGCAAATGACCTTACATGTATGCTATAATTATTATAAGATATATACGAGTATAAATAGTGTTGTTAGATATCCCGATATTTAGCCCGAAAATTAAATGGCAGCTTTTTAGGGATTATTCTACGTACTGTGAGAAATCTTTTTATTATATTTTTTTTAAACGCATCTTCGCACACAGCAGGGTAGACAGATGGTTAAGTTCAAGGAAGAATTTTTTTAACCTAGTGTTAAGACACTCCGTTCCCCACTTTCTGCCGAGTTCTGGAGGCATTGCGTGTTGAGTGGCAGAACTCAACGCCGCGCTTTGCCTCGACACCACAGCGAAGAAAATGGAAATATAAACGTAAATAAATATTTCACTTCTTCGAGTGGGAATCGAATCCACATCCAGTCGATTTTGCAGCGCACAAGTCACACCATTGTGCCGCTGCGCCACGATGGGCCTTAATATTTTAATTACTTACTAATAATTTTGTCGAAAAACAAATAAGTGGGTTCGTTAGTTACGTATAATTATTCTGAAGACTTAACTGCCTTACCTATATAAAATAATAACGTAGTATAGCAGGAAGTATAGTGATGATTTTTCATTGAAAACATTTTATATTGATGTCTTTAATTACTGAAAGCTTAATCTAAAACTCGTATTAATGTAAAATTATAAATGAATTATTAGGACCTCAGGAAATGTACTTTGTTATAATTTTCCAAGTTTTTATTTAATTTGCCGCGTTGATTAGTGTGTGTGTTCTTGTGTGTGTGTGGGTGTGTTCTTGTGTGTGTGTGTGTGTGTACAATCTTGCAAGTTCAATTTGAGCTATTTCCTAGTGTCCGATTGAGCTGAAGTTTAGATAACGACCTCAGTTCTGATGACAATAAAATTATATATAATCAATAACGTTGCCAATTCAAGATGGCCTCTACAAAATGGCGGATAAAGCCCATAAATACACTACACATTTACAATACACTATGGAAAAAAATAGAGACGATAAGAAAATATGAAAGATGTAATATGATCCCTTGGGCTAAAATTATTTTTTGCCATTTGATTGGAACTGTAACTATTGTTATGCATTTTTTTAAGTAATGCTATGCAGGTATAGGTGTTGCTCAAATCTCAAATTTAACAATAAATGATTGTTGTTGTCCAAAGAGTCATCCATTTTTAAAAAACTAATTTAGGATTAATTTTATTATTTAGAGTTGGCTTAGCCAAGAACGTTTATAATTTAAAACATATAACATATTTAAACAGCTTTTGAAAGTAAAAAAAAAGTTTTTTCATAATTATAAATAAATTTCGTGGTTATTATATATCTATAAAATAAATATCCGTAAAATTTCTCGTATTATTTCAATATCATACTTTATTGGAATGATCTTACATACCCACATACATACATAGCTTCACCTTCATCCCTAGCGGTGAAACCAGGGGGAACGGAGAGCCAAACCCTGCGGTCCTACAAACCTCTTCCGCCTCGTCAGGAGTTTTGGGAGAGTGTTAGGGGGCGTTATAGGTAGCGTTAGAAGTTTCAGTAACCATTAAAAGTAAAAATAAGATAAGATAGCAACGTAATATATAAAGTTAAGTGCTTAAAATTTAGAAAGCTACCTAGGTAATGTAGGAAGTACGCTGTCATCAATCCACTGCAGGAAATGGCCTTTTAAGACAGATTTATGCATGGACTAAGTTCATATGTATACATACCTACCCCTGTAAAGATGAGATATGAAACAAAATCCTTAGCTCCATGTCTACGGTTGGGTGATTTAAAAACGGATTAGTTCTAATATCCACTAGTAATTACAAATCGTGAAGCCATTATGGCTCAGCGAGAAAACATTTGACTGGTAAGCGCGTCGTTTGTGAGTTCAAAATTCGATTAATACCCATTCTGTTGAATAATAAAACATAACAATAATTATTTTAATTTCCGTATTCTACCCATTACGCATTGAATGACGAGACTCAACGCGGCTCTTTGGCATACCATACCGAGGAAATATAAATTTGGATATTTTTTTCATTGTATTATTATTATTGCTTAGCATTGTCTTGATTTTAGTTACTTCCTGAACTAACTAAAATCAAGACAATGCTAAATGTAGAGGGAACCTAGTGTCAAGACACTCCGTTTCCCACCTCCTGCCGTATTCTGCGTGTTGAGTGGCAGAACTGAACGCTATGCTTTGCCTCAACACCAGA
>DWGR01003911.1:0-11666 GCA_018247715.1 Heliconius burneyi | reverse complement strand
GAAAATTGATAGACATGCTAGAGCTAGAGACTATAGAGTATAATTTAATCTTAAATGTTTTGAACCTAGAACTAGTTATAACGTCTTTGATTTTATCTTTTACAACTAACTTTTATCTGTGCCGTGGTCCTCGTGGTCTAATTGTGAAAGTTACGAGTTGTGTATGACACATGACACATATCTTTTATTCAACCAAGGTAACTCGTAAGTGGAAGGAGGTTCGTCATAACGACCTACATAATTATACAAAATATTTAATACCTATCTAATGAAGACATTGACGAGGTATTTTGTATAATTTTAAAGTGAGTTCCATAGCCTATTCGATATTCATCATCCATTCTCAAACTCCTTCATTCGATTATCAAAGAGCTTTCATAAATGCTATGTTTTTTTGTTTGCCATATAAACCTTTTAATTTCAATATTCCATCATAAAAATTGAGCTTAAATTGAAAATATTTTTATTCTTCTTATTCTATCTTTTAAAAAAGATACATTGAGAAGTGACGTATCATCCAGTCCATCCGTCCGTCACTGTACGTGGGAGCTACGTAAATAAAACAATAATCTACGTATTTTCACGTGATAATTGTAAGCATATTTGTGACACACAAAAGAATTCGGACTAACGAACGTGGGACGAAATTGAACTGAGTTTTGATCTTTTCCAAACAATCCGATTGAGTTTTCATTAAATGAAAATAAGCGATTATATTCTTTAATGTAATTTGTGTGTGTGATTCATATCGTTTTGTTTAGTTTAGCAAAATTATAAGGATATTAGTAATACCAGTCGTGGCGCACACGCGTGCGACTGTAAATGCGACAGGTTGTGAGTTCGATTTCGAGGAGAACATTCGAGGAAACATTTGCCTTTTTGCCTCGTTACCTTCGCACTGGTAGCAAAAGCAAGCGGGGTGCTAAGATCCACCACTCAATGCGCAATGCCTCCAGAGTTGCTAAGTGCAAGACAGCGTAATTGTATAATAAAAAATATTTATTTGTGTTTATCGCCGTTACATCTCTGTTGTTATTAGGCGCTATGCCTAATCTGTCGTTGTGCGAAACAGCCTGAAACTGAAAAACAAAGATTTTTAAATGCTGAATCTTTATTTGTTTTATTGTTTTGTATATAATATATATATTTATAAAGGATCTATGACTGTAAACAAATTAAGCACAAAAACTAGCGGCCAATAATGAAATTGTTTACGAAGTTGTCTTCGAAGAATCACATTATACTTATCCATAAATGATAATTTACGATCTTCTTTATATCGAATGGCATAGTTAAGAAGAAATATTAGACTTGGCCGTTAGCCTGAAACTAAGTCAAACACATCGTCTAAATCACAGTTTTTGTTAGTAAGAATGTTTCCAAATTATTATAAGGAGAAAAGATAGCGGAGAAGAAAATAATGGAAAATTGGTTTGACGCTATTTTGGTCCATTAAATACTGCAAAAATATTTTTTTTTTGACGTAAATATTCTTTTTATTTTAATACCAAAAATCAAAAATCAGCTTCACGCTGTACCCCGCACACAGCAAGTCAACATACAATGTAACCAGAAAATGGGGATTCCACCAACCCTGGGAAGCGGAAAAAGCTTGCAACTGTGTATTATATGTAGGCAGAATCGATTATTTAATAGTGAATATCCAAATCAGCTAGCGTTGTATGTCATTCCAAAGTGACATCCATCACTGAAAAGCGTATAAAAGACAGCACGGGCGATTCATGTGGTTAAGACCTATTTGTAATTCTACTGGGCTGGAGCAGTGAAAGGCGAGTGTTGTAATAACGCAAAGGTACCTGAAGCCTACTATTGTGGCCACAAGTCCAAGGCACTGCTCCAAGCTTCACACCGTTTAAAGAGATCGTTATTTGTTTTAATGTGTTCACGTATGTTCTACTCGTTTATTATTAACACCCCCTCGGCCCTTATTTCTCCTACATCAATAGTGGCATGTCGCCTTTATTTTCTTACATCAATAGTTGCATCTCGGCATTTTCCTTTTTTGTTGTTTACATCAGAAGTGGGATCTTGACTTTTCTTTTATTTCTCCTACATATATAAACAGTATTATTTTTATGTGAATTGAATTGGGACTGATATCACTAAATTGAGAATCTATAAGCCTATTTCATAAGAATACAAAATACATCATACAGTGGGGAACGGAGTGTCTTAACACTAGGTTCCCTCTGTCTACCCTGCTATGTGCGGGATACAGCGTGAAGCTTTAAAAATACATCATTTCTGTAAAAGTGTAATATATAAGATTTCAATAAAAAAGATCTTCCCATACTTAACTATCATATTATAACAATTACGATGTAATCATCGTAATTGTTATAATATATTTTATTATAAAGAACAAATACATGTATTTGGTACCCGGAAGTACCTACGTTAACGAGTATATCATTATTTTTTTCAAACTCACAGACAGTTTTTTTAAACTCGTAAAGCGGTCGCTATAACGTTAGTGTAAATTTATGTATCCTTTCATCATAAAATCTCGGCAGTGCCAAAAATTATTGCTTCTCAAATTTGTTTACATACAAATGATTTGCCGTGGACTTTCACGTATAGTCATTTGAGGAACATTTATTATTTTAAATAATACTGTTACATCTATCGTTTTGCAGATTCGATCCACATCAGCTTCCCACCACGCGGACCCAGGCATTAAGGACTATATTGAACTCGTGAGAGTAAACTATAATACTTTTATTTAATACTTATATAGTTGGAAAAGACTGAGCGATTAGAAAGAGTTAAAAAGAGTAATTGAGAAGTGTGTTAGAGGCTTTCTCGATTTATATTTATTTTTAGCTTAAGGCTGTATGCCCTATAGCGGGTAGGGCAAGGGAACCTGGGAATCGAGTATTTTTTTTTTCATGTTATTACGAGTATATTATTATTTTCATTTTTCTTTCTGTTAACGAGATTAAGCATGGCCTCCAGATTTCAGCGGTGTGTTTGTATGACAAAGCGGGTAGTGTTTCTTGAAAAGAGTATCCTCAATGTTCTATCTACATTCTCTATTATATGGGAAAATTATTAAAAATGAGGGCAGTGGTGGCGCAGTAAACGTGTGACCTGTACACGGTACATACTGTGGGTCCGACTCCCATTCGCGGATATTTGTAATATTTAATACTTTCAGGCAGACCGTGGCGTTGAGTTCCGCCACTTGAAAGAGAGAACGGACTGTCTTAATACTAATTTCCTTCTTCATACCACACTATTTGTGGAATACAGCAAGAAGCTTAAAAAAATAGATAAGATTTCAAGGCCTGCACTGTCTATGTAATGTAATATGAGGAGAGGCACACATTACTCCACGTCCCGTCGTAATGAGACCTTCGGCTGTGGTATTTCTTCAATAAACCGACCTGCCTCGAACGCTTTATCACGATTTTTTTTTAAATCCTCAAGGTGAGTATTAGAAAACTTCGTAAATGATGAAGAAAAAATAAAATTTGAAATACATTTAAATTATTTATCTGTAAGCTTCTATCATACGCTCGAAGTAAAAAAAATCTACTAAATATTTTTTCTAATTATACTTACCTTTATTTTTTTGTGATATCTTAGTTTTTATAATATACTATCCGAAGATAGACAGATCACAGTGGCAAAACTTGTGACTATTGACGCGAGGGTTGTGGAACTTATATTCATTCCTCAACACTGTCCTCTAAATTGGGCAAAAGGTATGAAGTGTTTTAACTCTACGTTTTCTCTGGATATCTTTCTATATGCTGGTTACTGCGTGAAACTAATAAAAAAATGAGGTGAATGCCTGATGCATAGATTTCACATAGACATTATAAGTTCCAGTTTTTGGTTCTTGACGTTTATTGTTTCTGCCTTTTAATGCATTATTTTAAAAAATAATCCACTATAGAAAAATAATGTATGTATGTTTCCGATAGAGATGGTCTCATATATAATTCAAACATTAAAAAAAGGCGCTCCAAAAATACATTGAAAATAATAAAATTTAAAAGAAATGAGTGGAATACCATAAGAGCTGGCATAGGTCTAATGATCTACTTCCAATGAATGCTGAAGAATGTTCAGTCTTCATTATATTGAGAACGTGACGTGTATAGGTACTGCACGCGACTCGCTTTAATATACGAGTATTATGGAAGCTTAAATCGACAATACTTTCATAATATTTTTCCCTGTATCCCGTTTATAACACCAATAGAAATACAAATATTTACTCATTACTCTGACTGGGAATTGAACCTTAGACCGTTTGGTGTTTACAGTCACATGCGTGTACCCCTGCGCCGCGAGGGCTTCAGGATTATTTATGTTAAGCTTAAAAATATCACTGGAAGCCGTTCTTAAGCTCTGTCTAAGCTTCGACCGTGTAAAACGCGCACGTCGTAGTTAATAAAGATATTAACACAACGTACGAATAATTGTTCAAAAAAAAAATCATGTACAAAAAGAATTACAAACAGAAGTAAATGAAGGTAGATTCTAAGGTATTTTATTCAAACTATCTTCTTTTGGTTTTGCTTTTATTTTAGGCTGGGGGAACCTTGTTGTGATCTAAAGGTGTCTAAACATAATTCCCATAGTGGCAGAGAAGTGATATGATGAGCTAGAAACATTGTACTTTCATTTTAAAACTGTTCCACTGCGCCAGGAGGATCTTGGAAAGGATAAAGTTTCAAAAAGCCTCATAAATTCCTTCTTTACATAGAAATGTTTCAAAACATATTTGCTTTGTCTTTAGAATTCAAAAATTTAACTTCCTTTTTATACATTTAAATTTTAGTTACGCACAAATAATTATATCGATATAAAATAAAAAAAAATATTAGGTGGCGCAGTACGACAACATTTGTGACGGTTGTGAGTTCAATTCTTTATCGGAAGAATGTTAATTATTACCATTGGTGTGAGAGAGATCGGCACTAATAATTTTGCCGATTGAGCGTTGCGTGGGAACGCCTGTGCCTATCCCACTTACGGGAATTAGAGCGCGAAGCTAAAAACAAACAAATAGCATAAAAATTATACTACTGTTGTCAATTACTTTTACTATCCATTTTATTGTATATTTTATTAAAAGTGCACACTTTTCAAAGTCGCATTATAAATTATAAGGTTACATAAGCTCTAATTGTATTTTTAAACCAAAAATGCTCTTAAACTCAATACTTTTTTAGGAGAGCGGAGATTTACGAAAATAATGAATTTCACGATTTGATGGCGCAGTAAAAATAAGCCCATCTTTGAAATTGTTGTGGATGCTGGATAAATCTGCTTCATTCCGATTAACACCGACTTCCAAAGTACTGTTTTTCAGGTCACTACGAGTATATATTTTAGTATTTAAGAGAAAATATTCAAACGCTCTGATAGACAAAGCACAGCGTTAAGTTCCACAGCTTAAACGTGATGTCTCGAAAATTCGGCAAAAAGTGGGAAAGGTAGTGTTTTAGAATAAAATGAATGGAAAGTGAGCAATAAAGCCAGCCAGGGTGATCCTATTCAAAGCCGTGTGTTCCCGGCTTAGAATAGGATCACCCTGGTACTGGTAGTGTCGTAAGAGACGACTAAAGCACGAGTGGGAGAGTCACGCCGCCAGCAATGGCGACACTATTTACCACCCCCGGCATTTAAAACCGGCGTGAAGTAGTGGCTTTATGCCACTGCGTTTCGCATTAGGTAATGCCGGGCTCCGGGGCCCAGCCACCCCAAAAGCTGGCAACGCACCAGTAGCTCCTCTGGTGCTACGCGGTGTCATGGGCGGCGGTGATCACTTACTATCAGATGACCCGTACGCTCGTTTGCCATGCTTTTACCATAAAAAAAAATAATAATATCAAAATTGCTTGAAAAAATCAGGAGATTATTTTTTCTTTATTTTGGTCTGTCTTCCTGATAAGAATATCTGTTTTTCTGTGTGTAATAATCGTGAAAATTAAAGAACTTATAATATCAGTTTATGTTTAATTTCTTGTTTAATGACCATTAGGCATTCCGTTTGAGCACTATTCAGTTCGCAAAAGTAGAACAGACCTGTTGAAAAATGGTCAGTTAGATAAAGTGGAAGTAACATTTAGCTTTAGTCTCGGAAACTTCGAATCAAATTCAAAATCAACTTTATTTAAATATACTATTATTAGCACTTTTGAATCGTCGAATAAACATACAAACAAAAAGCTACTACCGGTTTGGAAGGCAGTTCTACTGAGAAGGGCCGGCAAGAAACTCAACACTTGCTCTTTTGAAAATCAATCGTATAATCTCATTATTACATTAACTGGCAGCTATCCTGCATGACATTCAATAGATATTAATTCTATACATATTTATCCTCTAAATATTCTTGAACAGTGTAATAAGCTGTACTTGTTAGAATTGAAATAGTAAAAATCTTTGTGTCAGCTACATCCATTATTGAGGAAGGCCATAAGAAGTACATTCTTGATATAAACAATAAAACTGGATAGAGGAATTTCAAATGAATAACGAGCGACAGACTGACCCAAAATAAAATTCTTATAAAAATAACACAACTGAGAATAGATGGTGCGGCATTTGGCCGATATACTGTTATTAAAAATAAATATACAATATCGAATTGTAATTATTGTGTAATGTATTGAAAATGTTTTAATGTTTAATATTGAGGTCGTGGGTTCGATATCCGTTCAGCGGAATCATTTTATTTAAATTAATATAATATTCCTGGTTTGGTCATTCGTTTTGATCTTGACAGTAGTTAGTACACAAATATTTTGCTTTTATGCTTTTATCTAAATTCAAGATACAGCCTATAGAGAATTTAACGCCAAATTGGCTGAACTTAACGCCGCGCTTCGTATACGAGAGTGGGGCAATGAAAATAATATAAATATAATCATTCCCTCGAATTTATATTGAACCCACGTATCCTTTACATTTAAATGCCACATAATCATTGTTTAGACACCTAAATTGGGATATTTAAAATAATTATAAAAGACCACAAAAAATAAATTTTACATTGTATTTTATAAAAAATATATTTTCTCATGTCGTTTTATCAGATACCCATAAGATAAAAGATCAGGCCGTAATTGATAACGTGTGATATGTCAATCTAAGTTAGTCTGTGCAATGATTTTGTGACTGAAACATGTTGAAAATTACAATTTTATTATATTTGGTGGGATATAGTGCGGGAAGCAGTATCTTAGTGGTATTTCCGGTGCCAGAGAAGAGTCATGGGGTCCTCGGGGACATCCTAGTTAGAACTCTTTTGAGTGTTGGTCATGAGGTATTGAAATATTAAAAATCCTTATTCTTTATTTAGCTTCACTGTGTATCCCAGTAAGCAGGGATACATAGTGAAGCTGTGTTAAGAGACATTTTTAACCACTCTCCGCCGCCTTGAAGTGTTACCAGAGCGGAAAAATAATTTATTCCCCCGAACCCATAACTGTCTTAGACTATTTCAGAGCCTGACTGTAAGGCTCTGAAATGGATTAAAAGCCTTAGACAAGCTTCCAATATATGCTATTATTAACAATTTTAAAACTCATAAGCTTTGTTGGAAATGAATCTAACTGATATCGATAGTAACGAGATTAAATCCAACGCAGGAAAATGATTTTATTTTTCCTCAGATAATACTCGTATATTTTCAGGTCAGACGTAGTCAGACAAAGTGCTATGTTATGTTTAAAACGAAATCTTAGTGTGTCTATATAAGCACAAAAGGAAGACTTCAGACACTCCGTTCTCATTAAGATATCTCAGTCCCCGAGTTTCCACTTTGCGGATTCGGTTTCCACTTGAGGAAATGAAATATTTTCATTTCATTGCCCTAGTAACAACATACAGCGTGGCGTTGAGTTACGCTACCTCCTATCCTCCTATATGCGGGATATAGTCAGTATCCTCAAAATACAGTAAATAAAATTTCTTTCTTATTCCATATATAAATAATCTAAAACATAAATCATATAATATAGTTATGTATGTCTGTGTTATATTTATATCATGACTTCTTAATTCACTATGACAAGGGCGTAATAAATTTACTAAGAAATCATATTAAAATATTCATAACAATAAATTCCATTGTGAAGAAATTAAGGAGGTCACGCGGTCTTTAATAAACCATATCACTGTTATAAGTTTTTTGTTTAATATAAATATAGCAAAGTGCAGCGTTGAGTTTCACCCGTCGAATTCAGAAGAAATGCGGAGATCATATTTAATATTTCTTAAGACTAGGTTCCTTTATCTACTCTACTTTATTGAAAAAAGGATGAAATTACTTTTTGTATTTTTTTTAAATATTATATTTAATATATTATTCTTCTATACTATTAAATAGTGTAGCTTTATGTTCTTTATACGTCTCACCAGCAGTCGTCAAATGTAAGAAATCTGTTTCTGAGTAGATACAGTAGGATTCAATAGGAAGATCCCAATCAAAATAATATTTCTATTCTTTATCTTACGAAGCTAAATAGGTTTTGTTTGGTATTGTATTATGGATATTTATATAGATGAGAGAAAAAGGTAACCTTTACGATTAACTCTAATTATAAAATTTTATTTACTTCGAGAACCGATCAAAAGATGCAGCTCTTGTTAAGCCGGATGCGGTAAGAGCATTACCTTAAACCGCTCATCGCTCCATTCCCGCAGAGATCGTTAAAAACGTTCTATTCCAGGTTACGTACGTGACGCCGTTCCCTAAGGAAGAGTTGCCCAATTTAGAATATGTGGCTGTTAGTCCTGTGATAGATAGCTCAGGTTGGTTAAATATTACTTATGTATCACATATACTTTGGAATATTATTATATATTTTTAAATTCCCAATACTAACAAATTGAAAATTGGTCACAAATAGAGATCGGAGTGTTTTAACACTGAATTCCCTGTATTCTACAATCGGCGGGACATAGCGTGAAGCTGTATAAAATCTTTAAATATTGCAAGACCAATCGACAGTTCATTGTTGTATAATTAAATAATATAAATTAAACTACTAGAATAAATAATATTTTGAATTATAATTTAATCCCACGTCCTGTCAGTTTAACTTTCTACCTGGTATTATCTCGGCTTAGTTACCAGAATGTGCCTTCAAACTTAAAATACTCCACTTCATCTTCACTGTCTTCCATATCATGAGTGGCTAGTCTATTGGGTGTCAAATCCTGCATCGTGGCATCCAGCTATCGCTATCTAACTTCAGGGATAATCACGTCAGTTTATTTTTTTCTTATAAATTTACAGATAAAATCTCACTAGCTGATATAAACAAAGATCTTGTAATGGAGACTTTTGGTACCAAAGTAACCCAGCAAATGCTGAAACATCCAAATATGCAAGCTTTGTTGACGAATGATACAGTACACTTCGATGTTATTGTTGCGCAATGGTATTATACTGGACTTTTAGCACCGTAAGTAAAAATTTGCTTTACAAAAAGAAATAAGACCTTCGAACACTCAAAAGGAGCGCGAAATTAAGTTCGACTTAATATGTAATGTCATGAAATGAGATGAAAATTGAGGAATAGAGTTCTGCTATATGCGGAAAGCAAAAAATTAAATAAGTTTACCATTTGCGACCTAAAAGCTAATTCATGAATATAAAAACATCGTAAATAACTTTACCGCACCTTCTCAATTTTCCTAAGAATTCACAGAAATCCTGTAATAGCTTTAAACTTATACATCAGCAATTTTGCTCGATAAAATTTATTCCTAGGTAATTTAGGGATTAATGTATAAATGAATCTGCGACTGTAAACGAGACACGTCGTGGGTTCGATTTGCACTCGAGGAAATGAAGTTTTTAATATTTTCATTTCCTTGCTCTCGTAACGAACCAAAGCGTGGCATTCAGCTCCACCCCCAAACACGCAACGCCTCCAGATTCAAGGCAAAGTAGGGAACGGAAATGTCTTAACGGGAACAGTGCAGAGTGTGTTAACAATAAATTTCCAGATTCCCTCTTTCTACCCTGGGAGGGACACAACGTTTTGCTAAAAAAATCATAGCTTATAAATTATGATTAATTATCATATTTTGAAACAACAATAGATATAGAATAAAAAAACACATTAGAAATAGATACATAACGTAAGATACTAATAATCTGTACATTCTTTCAACAGATTATCATCAGTATTCGAGTGTCCACTTATCTGGTACACACATAATGACGTCACATGGCAGTCCCTAAGTTTAGTTCATGCGTCCTTCCCTACAACAACGGCAGATCTATCCATAAAGGACAGAATATATGAAATGGTGTCGCAACTTCATTTAGCGTATCGGAATTAGTGGGTATATACGACTTTGTTTTAATAATCCTGTTTTTTTGTAGAATGAAAGAAATTCTAGTGATAGCTCACTCCTTTTTACACTTTCTGCTCGTTTTTCATAATGTATTCTCTGGCGGCCTCTAACGAGGCTAATTTCAATCAGACGAAATTAATGGACTAAGAATGTTAAAATTTCTATAGGAACGGGAAAAGATGATATTTTCCATTTAATTTAAAGTCCATCCAAATAAAGGTTCAAGAAAACAAAGTGCGGGCAATGACCGTTTTATATATACTATAAAAATATTTTTCAGTTACCACTTCAGTTCCACAGAAATGTCGGCATATGAAGACAGCTATAAACCTATATTCGAAAGTAAACGTATATTTTTGCCAAATTATGAGTTTTTAGTGTACAATGCATCTTTTCTTTTGATAAATTCTCATCCTGTATTTGGGGAGGAGTGGTCGTTACCGCCAAACGCGAAATTTATTGGTGGCTATCATCTATCTGAACGCATATCACAATTGCCGAAGGTAAGTTAAAAATTTAGGCAAAATACTTTTTTCTTATTTATTAAATTAAAACTAGCTTCACGCAGTATCCCACACATAACAGGGTAGGCAGAGGGAACCTAGCGTTAAGACACTCTGTTTCCCACTTTCTGCCGAATTCTAGAGGCATTGTGTGTTGAGTGGCAGAGCTCAACGCCGCTTTTTTTTAAATTTGTACTTGAAATGGTGACCACCGTGGTAAGGCCAACATTTGACGGTAGGCGCAATAATTTTAGGGCTCAATCACTATTTAGGGGAATGATTGGTAACTAGTATATAAATTATTTCCATTTCCTTTAGAAGATGAAGGTAGCGTCATATTTTGCCAATCAATAAAAGTTTTTAAAAATTGGGCGGTGCTTGGGGAAAAGAGTGTCTTAACATAACAATACAAAAATGTCTCTGTCTGTTTCTACCCTGCTACATTAGGGATACATCGTGAAGCTAAGCGTACGCAAAAAGAGCGAATAGAAACGAAAAATGTTGGTGTAAAACTAAGTTTTGTTTGTTGCACTATTTAAAACAATTTCGTCTTTGTACAATATTTTTAGAATTTAAAAAAATTGTTAGACGAATCCGACGAAGGCGTTATTTACGTAGACGTAGAGACAAAGATTATCAAAGAAGAGGAACATCAAAATGTAATACAAGAACTTATAGAAGTGTTCTCAAGAATAAAGCAAAGCGTGATCTTGAAATACGATGAAATGCTCCTGAATTTGCCTAAAAATGTTCATATTTTGCGAAATCCACCGGTGCAGAGTATACTAAGTAAGTTATTAACATCTCTAG
>DWGR01003910.1:0-11666 GCA_018247715.1 Heliconius burneyi | reverse complement strand
GAAATACTCTTCGAAAGTCAGTCTTTCATAGTGTATACACACAATGTCTTTCTGATAATCCAGAGATATTAATCTGATAAATAATTAGGGGTGGGTAAAATTTAAAAAATATATAAATATATATATATATATATGAATGTCTAATTAGCATATGTTAAGAATATATGAATCCATAACAATCTTTTCAGACTGTAGTCACCTTTTAAAATTTCCTTTTCACCCAAATATTGGGTTTTCTATACTAAGTTTATTGTTTTGTTAACTTCATTCTTGTTTCTGTTTTTGTCATATGACATTAGTTTTAAAAAAGTAAACATATTCTATTTTGTTTCTTTATTCCTATTTGTATAAACTTGATTTTACAAAAAGGCCTGATGAGTTTCTTGCGCCGGTTCTCCTCAGGTCTGAGGCATTAACTTTAGTGAACTAGTGGTAAATTATTTGACATTGAAAAAATGAAGTATGTAATTTCTTATTTTGTATAAAAAAAATGGCTTTTACTTTGTTTTTTTAGGGTTTCATTTGTTAGATTATCTGGTCCAGTAGTTTTTTCTAATTTCAGTGCCTTTCCATGTCTCAATACTTCTATTTCACTTATAAGCTGTATAGTGTCTGGAGTTTGCTCTTCATCTTCTATTTCATTATATTTGTGTTTTTTTTTAATATTTGATTTTTTTGGGACGCTTTTATTAAAGTGTCCATATAATTCCGCATGTGACACATTTGAGAATATATTTTCTATGTTTTGTTTCTTTCTGAACATCTTTTAGATTTTGAATCCATGTAATTTTCAATGTATGTGTCTCTTTCTATACTAGGTCTTGAGAAGGTTTTTAAGTGGTTGAAAGAACTTAATTTGAACTTACAAATGCCGTGGAAAGGATATTTCACAAGTAAATTTTTTGTACCGTTTTTGTACTGTAAAAGTTGTAAACATACATAATGAAAAATGACCACAAGTAATATTCTTTTTGCCACAGCCTTTGAAAGTTTTTGCTTAATTAAGCATTAACCATATTATTTCCAAGATTTACAAGCTGAGTTTTGAAATAGTACATTATACTATAAGCCTACTATTGAAAATCACGAGCACAGACTCAACAGTCGCGCTGTATTTGCTGAATTTCTTCAAGGATTCGATTTTTTTATAAAATCACATTCTTTATATGTTTGCTGAATTAAGCTGAGATATTAGAACAAGTGAATGAGGTGGTATACTTAGGAAGGATGTTCAGTAGAGATGGAAGATACGAGATGGATGTGGAAAGGCGTATTTCTGCCGGCAACAAGGGTAACGCAGTCTTAGCTGCATTGATGAGACGGTGAAACGTCAGCACAGTTGGTACCGATATTTTTATATGGCAACGAAACATGTGTATTACAGAAGAAGAATGAAAGATGAATGCCGTGGAGATGCTTCGTAGGATATACGGAGTCAGCTTAGCTGACCGAATCCGCAATGAAGAGATATACATTATGGCAGGTACTAGCGAGGATGTCACGGTGAGAATGAAGAAAAACTTGCTCAGCTGGCTTGGGCACGTCGAACAAACGAGTGCTGAAAGAATGATAAAATAATTTATGATGTGAAAGTGAGTGGTAATGGAGGTCCGTAGTGGAGACCTCCGTTTACCTTCGAAAACACAGTATTAAACATACTGGAGGAAGGTCACGTAAAAACCATGAGGATCCCCGATGGGCATTTATGAAGAAGTTGATGACAGTGGACGAGGCGAAAGAGGTATGTAGAGACCGTAGCGTTTGGCGCTCCGTTCTCTAACTACCCCGCTAGGGATAAAACGTGAATTTAAGTTAAGTTTGCTGAACCACTCAAAATCGGCTAGCATACGAGGGGCATGGGCTAACATACGAAGAATATGAAATAAATAGGTATATGGGGGTGAAATGGACAGGTACTGAGATCCTCTACCCTTAGTCAACGGTTGACCCTGTATAAAAATTATTGCATTAAATTAATCAAATTTATTTAACAAGCAACAAACAAATCAAACGTTATACATATATGAAAACCAGACATGGTATTGTTAATGTGAACATGAGGCAGACGTAATGTCAAAAAGTTGGTGTGAGTGAGAGATAGAGAAAGAGCGAGAAGAAAAGAGTGACGCGGAGTAAAAATACAATTCTCAGCAGCTGTACGCTCTACACTTTATTTATTTATGGTTTTAGCTAGATTACCCCACGAAAATTGACAGGTTATATTTTTTCAGAGTGTTTCAAGGTAATGTTTTTTTTAATAACTTTGAGACACTGATTTCCTTATTACACGCTCAAAACGTCAAATTATTGAAATATACACTGTTCTGCATGTACTTGCTTATCGGGCCGTGGACACCTTTATCGATGCCTTCAGACTCGTGCATCTTGGATGCATATCTCATAATATCAATATAGGCTACAAGGGATCCCCCTTTATATCGCAATGCCCACTAACTAAACTTCTCCTCCTTTTTTCTGTATGCCTCAATCAAAGTTCTGAGGGCGAAAACAGCGTCCAAAGTTGGCGATCCTGGCTAAAATCCATATTCAGATTCAAAAATAGTAAGCTCTTGGCGGAGGCTGAGATCGATCATGTGCTCGAACGATTCCCACGCTTCGATTTGGGATATGGTCAGGTCCCACCGCTTCTTTATGCGTCGAAGGCAATTACGAGTTTCGTCAACGGTTATTGGGGCAATACGTCCGAGCTTAGGAGGTAGAACGTGATGAAGACTGCACGGTTGATGTGGGTTCAGCAGCTCCTTAAAGTAGCTTCTCCATCTCTCGTTGTATATGAGCTTCTGCTCCTCCATACTTTCAAGTTTATCATTTAGTGGTACTAAACTGTCACTGCGGGCATTGGCTACAGTTCTTTTGCTGGCACGTTTCGCTACCATGTTCTCCAGTCTGTCTTTAGGAGAGTTGAATTGCTGCCACTCCTTATACGGTGCTTTCTTTTCACGGATCATCTCCTACCTTGTCATTCCACCACCATGTCTCCCTGTCGATGACACGTCCTCCCTTACAAACACCAAGAGCTCGCGTTAGAGAGCCAATATTACACGTTGCAAAGCGTAGTTTCCGTCTGGGTGCTAGCGTCTTTAGCTGCGCCCAAACTTGACATGGTAGCCCTTGCCCACTTGTGGCTAGTGTAACGTGGGCAACACGCAAGGCGTCGTTTTCGTCGTTACGCCCTAGCTTTGCCCAGTCTTACGGTATTTCGTTTCATTTTAGTAGCGGATAACGGTTTTGCAATGCGATTGTCATCTGACCTCCGAAACCCAGTTGTGGGAAAAATCGAAGAGAGGAATAGAGCAGGTAAACTAAGAGGGTAGGATAGGTAAAAGAAAGGAGGGATTTGAGGTAAGGAGAAGAAGGGAGCACATCACTCTTACAGACTGGAAAAATATCGGACAGATCTTAATCAGAATACGTTCTGATAAAAAGTGCTCGAGTAAAGTGCAAAATTCCCACTGCGGCTTTCTAACTAATACAAAGGGTAAAACGAGAGAAAAAATAAATATAAATATATATTCTATAATTCAAATTCTGCCTTGTTTTGTTGACTTGTCAGAGCAGGGAAGAGAAAATAATTCATTCTTTCTTTTTTTTGATTTGGACCCACAACCACCAAATTTACCGTCAGGTGCTATTCCGCTGGGTAATAACATATTTTAATAATATTTTGTAATTTAATGATTAAAACATTTTTTTTTCTATGGCAAGTAGAAGATTTCGACACAAATGTGAAAATGGAGTCCACAGTGAAAGATGAACTGGGATCAATACATAATGGCTTTCAAGATGATGATATTACATTGGATTATATGGATAATGAAGGTGAGCTTTATAAAGCTTATTAAGGAATGTTTATTTAGTAGGTACCCACCAGGCGTGGCTCCCAAGGGGCGGGGGTCATATGGGACATGACCCCCCCCCCCCCGGAATCGTACAAGTTAAATTAAAAAATATCAAAAAAAATTTCGCAATAAACAAACAATTGTTGAGCGAGGCAGAGTGGGCTTAGCTTAGCTTTTGGTGTTTTTTTTTTAAATTTTTTATCTAATTTAAAAAATCTTTTTTAATTCTAATTATAAAAAAATTCACACAAAAAATGCGAGGGGTAATAGCGATATTTGTTAAATTCTTAAAAAAATAATGATTAGTTTCTCGCGGTATCCCGCACATAGCAGCATAGGTAGAGAGACACTGCGTCCCCGCATTTCGCTGAATTCTGGAGGCATTGCGTGTTGAGTGGCCACATTTTGAAGGCATTTAGTCTCGAGTGGCAGCACTTAACGCCGAGCTTTTGTCTCCACACCAAAAATGGAAATATAAATTTAAATAAATATTTCATCTCCTCGTATGGGGATTGAACCCACAACCAGTCGGTTTTACAGTCACACGCTGTGCTCCTGGTACACCACGACTGGCCTCAATCTGGTTTTAATTCATTGAACGTAATTAATTTAAAGCTCAAGAAATAAAATGCAAATAAAAGAGTATGTTTTAAGTAGAAATATTACAGTTTCTTAGAAAATATTTTTTTATGCTTTCTAAAAAATTGTTTTCTTTCCTAAGTACAGAATTACATTTTGTAAACTTTGTAACAATTTGTAAAAATATTTAAATACATATCTCAATTCATCGAGTGGGGATCGAACCCACAACCAGTCGCGTTGACAGTCACACTTTGTAGCCCTACACCACGACTGGCCTCAAATATATTTTTTATTTTATTTACTATATGAAATTGTATTAGCACTTACTCGTCTGTCAATATATCAACAGCCTCAGTAGACTCGTCTGCCAATATACCAACAGCCTAGAATTAACATTAGCATGAGATTTGGAACACTCTCCAGAAACAGGAAAATGTGGCTCTAGAAACAGGAGTTTCTGTTTCTTGTAACTTCTGATGCCTTCAATTTCCGCTACGCTTTTGTTGTAAATACTGAAAGTCGGGCGGTATTTTTATTGCTGTAAATAATTTATAACACTTTGCGTGATATATTAACATATATTTAATGAAGGTTGTATCAAAATTTCGAGATTATCTTTTGTTGTTCGGGATTTTCGGAGAACCGGATACCGGAACCGGAGAACCGGATTTTTGTTTGCAAAATAACACCACCATAAAATATCCATTTTACAGTAATATTACTCATCTCTATTTATAATAAAACAGTAAAAATATTTTGTCTGTACATTTAATATTTTTGACTAAAATGGATAGACGGACACTTAAAAAGAATAATAGAAACCAAAAATATGTCTTTTTAATTTCTTATCTGTCTGTCTGTATGTATGGTCACTTAAACTTTCACCAATTGCTTTGTTTTAACTCTACATCTAAAGTTAGTTTCATCAAAGTCGGTATCTTTCAAAAAAATATATTGAACTAAGAACTCAAGGCATTAGTTTGCCTGCAAATATAAAGAAATCTATATTTATACTTATAATAAATCTGTATTTGTTTGTGATAAATCGGTTTTTTTAACCGACTTTCAAAACAAAGAGGAGGTTCTCAATTAAATATTTAAATATCGATTGGATTTTTGGAATATGCAATTAATACATTTATTTTACAAAGAATATTATAAATCCTTACCCAAATCAATAATTTAACATTTAAGTCTGTATCCGAACGAGTAAATTAAATTAGTCATTGACATCAACACATCATGATTGTCAACCGTCAGTCAATTTTGTTTTATAAATGTTTATTATGATCATGTACTTCAAGTCGAATAATAAGTTATCCGGTACAGTAAATATTTTGTCGGTACATTGATTATTTTTGACTGAAATGGATAGAGGAACAGTTAAAAAAATAATAGAAAGCAAAATTTTTTTTTAGTTTCTTGAGTCTGTAAGTATGGTCACGCTTATCTTCGAAAGTACTGAACCTATTTACTTTCACCAATGCTGTGTTTTAATTTAACTTAACATATAAAAGTTTATTTCATCAAAATTAGTTCATTAAAAAAAGTTATCAGCATTTGAATGATCTCAAGGCATGAGTTTGGGTGCAAATATAAAGCAATCCATATCTATACTTACACTTATAATAAATCTGTATTTATTTGTGACAGATCTGTATTTTTAACCGACTTCAAAGCAAGTAAAGGAGGATCTTAATTAAATATTTTCCATTCTATATTCGCATTGAATTTATTTATTTTGAATTTGATTTCGATATTGGATTATTCGATTTGATTTGGGTATTTTTTGTAATATGCAATCATTACAGATATTTTACAAAGATATTATAAATCCTACCCAAATCAATAATTTAACATTAAAAGCTGTTTCTGAACAAATAAATTAAATTAGTCATTGATATCAACACATATAACTGTCAGTCAATTCTGTTTAGTTATTAAATTAATAGTTATGTAGTTCAAGCGGGGGAAGCCGCTGTCAGGCTGCTAGTAGTAAATATTTATAAACTTTCATTCAGAAATTTTATAAAAAATACAAAATAAGCAACACCGTTGGAAATTTTGTTTGTTGCAAACACAGCTACTATGGCAACAGAAACCAAAATGGAGACGGAGTGAGAGAGTAATAGATAAAGAAAGACTGATAGAGAAATAGTGACACGGAGAGGAAGCTCGTAGCTGCATTTAAATTTATCGATCAAATTATATTACTTCTGCTTGTGGAATTCGTCAGATTATATATGTTTCGTAATACTAGAATTATTCTCTTCAAAATAAAATGAAAATTAGCCACGCTCGAGAACTTCGAGATAACGTTTTTTCTTACAATTTTGTAGGCCTCCCCCTTCTTTATATTACTCTCAAATTGTCAGAACATACACGATTTAGCATGAACTAACTTACTCTACCTTAATCTGACGCGCTCGAGAATTTCAGATGATCATTTTTTTTTTACTAATCTGATCCTTTATCCTCGACGAGCGGCCATATGTATGGAGCTATTAGATGGAAATACGTAACGTATTTACAAGGAATGCCCCATTCATATAATTGTTTTTATTCCAGATTTAAATTACGTAAAAGGCGAGGTCGTTAAAAGAAAATCATTACGGACAAAAATTAAAACCAAAAAATCTAAAAGACAAAAAGAAGATGTATTAACAAAGGAAATGTTAAATGATGCACACAGATTGAAGAAACAATTGAGAGAAATGCAAGATATTGGTAAGCTACTAGCTTATGTCTAAATGTTAGTTAATACAATTTGTGGTTTCATATCACACTTGGTGGCATTATTTGGTTTCTTTTGCCTGCTTTGGTTAGTCAACACGTGGTGTTGTATTATAGTATCGTTCTTCTTCTTCTTCATCCTGGCATTAATCCCGGCTATTGCCAGGGTCTGCCTTCCTTAACGGTCCTTAGCGTCCTCGGTGGTTAGACCATTGGCTCTCATGTCTTGCGTCACGACATCAGCGCTTTCTTGGGCGTCCGAGAGGTCTCACTCCAGGGACTGACATAGCAAACGCGTAACGTGGCCAAACCATCTTAGCCTGAGAATCCCTGACGCAAAGACATTTTGCAATATCTTGCGTCGCTTTGATTGCCGACTGAACTCGATCCCAAGCATCCTGAGCTGTTTCTGTGTCGGTCGAAAGATTATGACTTTTCTCCTCTGCCAGGAAGTCGGTCTGCATCGGTCCATTCAACAACCACCACTTGATTCGAGGCCTACGTTTCTCGGCTACTTTATTCTTCAGAGTGACGTTAAAGTCCATGACAAGAAGGCGATGTTGGGCCGTTAGGCTTTCGCCTGGAATGACCTTACAGTTACTTACCCTGCCCATATGACACCGTCTGGTCAGTAAGTAGTCAATTTGAGTTGAGTGGGACCCGCTCTTATACGTGATAAGGTGCTGAGGAATCTTTTGGAAGAACGTATTCACGGCGGCCAGATCAGACGTAATACAGGTTCTTAGAATACTTTCTCCCTCTGCATTGCGAAGACCGTGCCCAAAACCCCCGTGAACACGTTCATACGGCTCAGCAGCCTTACCGACATGACCGTTCAAGTCCCTCCCAACTAAGACAACTTCGGTAGACGGTACAGCATGTAGAACCCCTTCAAACTGCTCCCAAATTTCGGCCGCGCTACATCCCGCCTGGGGAGCATAGGCACTGATCAAGTTTGTAGTAACGCCCTCATTCACTACCCTTATCCGCATCAAGCGGTCGGAGCGACGGTCAACTTCAAGGAGCTCATTCTGAAGCTCTTCAGAAAGCACTACCGCCACACACAAGAAGGGGACACCACTTTTATGGACTTGATGGAGGTTATCACAAGTGGTGGCTCGAGGATTCGGGGTCGCGTACTTGCATGCCCAAGAACAAATATCGGACAGACATTAGCCAGGGCACCCTCTGGATGGGATCTCTGGATTATACTATCGTTATGAATAGTATAATACAACACCACGTTTTGACTATATGCAATGTTTTAAATTTGGGCATAAAGTGTAGAATGGAGTGTTTTGGCCCTTGGTCCACTGTGCCTACAGCAAGAAGAGAGAAACAGTTCTCAGCAGCTGTACGCTCGACACTTTATATATGGTTTTGTTTGATTATTTAGTTATCTCTCTGTGGACTGGTTACACAAACTGTTAAAACACTCCATATCCCTTTTTCCGCCGAAGTTTCGAGAACCTAAACACCGCATTTTAGACCGCACCGCACCTAGATACCAGAGCAATGTAATATAAATATAATTAAATAATAATTACTAATAATGATACCCTGAGTGGGAATTGAACCTATAACCCGTCACGTTTACGGTCGCGCGCTTGTGCCTTTGTGCCACGACTGGCCTCAAATCTAATACAGATAAGTCTCAGTTGTTTATTATTTATTTATCTATATATTATATAAATATCGTACTCAACCTGTATAATGTATTTGTCTCTTTCTTTTATAGAGCTTCCAGAACAATCTGTACAACATAAGCCCAATGGGTATAAAAACAATGAAAATCTCAAATCCTACCATAACATTACAACTATAGTAGAAAATTCATATGCATGTCCCTTCGACACTTCATTCAGTGATTTCTTCTGTGTTTACTGTAGAAAAGTATTTACAGATCCAAACAAACTTCGGGAACATTCCATGACACATGATCCTAGAAATTTCAAAGATGTTCTCTCAAACACGTTAGCTAATAAGAAGCTACAAATTGATATTTACAGAATAGACTGTAGATTATGTCCAGAAAGTATTGATAATTTGGATAAATTTATCCATCATGTAGAAAATGTGCATCAAAAGATATATTATATAAATTCTGATGATTTCCTTAAATTCCGTTTAACTTCAGATCCGCCATCTTGTACGGAATGTGGCGTTTCTTTCAGTTTTTTTCATGCATTAAAAAAACATATGGCTGAACATTTTGGCACATGCATTTGCGATATATGCGGCGCCCATTATTTTGAAGAACGTATGTTAGTTTTACACCAAAAAACCCATAAAAAAAACGAAGAAACCTTCTCTTGTAAAGACTGTGGGAAATGTTTTAAATCTAAATACACACGATATATACATATAGCAAGAACTCACAAAAAAGAAGCTGCGTATCATTGTATCAAATGCGATGAAGTTTTCTTTTCTTATACTCAACGCTATCGTCACATGATAGAGGCTCATGATGAAGAAAGAATGTTTAAATGCAGTCAATGTGATAGATCGTATGACAGTAGAAAATCTCTTCGAGAACATAATAGAAGGTTTCATCTAAAAATTTTCAAACATCAGTGTGATTTATGCGAAAAAAGATTTTATTTACCGTCGCGGTTAAAAGAACACATGGCCAGCCATACTGGGGAAAGGAACTTTAGGTGCGACTACTGTGGCAAAAGTTATCCAAGGCTACGAGGCTTAAAAGTACACATGCAGTCTCATAATACAGAAAAAAAATATAAATGTGTGTCATGCAACGCGTCGTTCACACAGAATGTGAATTTGAAAAATCATGTGAAACGGCAACACCAAGATGTGATGGAGCAAGGTTATAACGAATAGGTTATACGAGTATACTTCTAATTCATTTTTTTAGCTTCATGTTGTATCCTGGGAACCAATTGTGACACTCCGTTCCTGTTGAAACTCTTCCATTTCCCTCTATATGGTCATAATTGTTTAATTATTTATATATTAAGTATACAGGTGGCAGCGTCTCCTTTACAGGAGCAGCATATACGTTAAAATATTTGAAACCTGTACCTAAAAGAAATGATTGAGATTCGTAAGCAGTTTAAAACAGATGTAGGATTATTATAATAATTCTTTATTGAGCAAATAAAAGAAAATAAAAAAAATACAGTTAATTTAAAGATACACAAATGTACAATGGCGGCCTTTGTCACTAAAAGCAATCTCTTAATTTTCTTATCACAAACTACTACACCTAAATAATAAATAAATAAAATAGCTTTATTTATTCCACAAAAATTACACATTGTTTATATTACAAAGAAGAAAGAATTGTTTCGTTTTATATACTTAGTTTTTTAAAAGAAAACTTCTTATATAATATAATTAAGTAACGTTACTATGTGGTTCAGTAGGTTACAACTATATATGCATATGTATTTATTTTATTATTCATATATATATTTTTATTTATTTATTTTTGTGTTTTTTTAATCTTTGTTCTATTTTTTTAATATGTGGACCACCTCCGGGTAAAAGCCTCCTCCAAAGAATTCCATTTTTCTATGCCGCTTGCATTGTTTACTGCTATCCAATTTCCTGCATATGCTACAATCTTGACGGCCTCTGGTTCTCTTGCCATGCGGTCCTTTCCAGCTTGTGACATTGATTGTCCAACGATCATCGACTATCCTCGCATCGCAACATGCCCAGCGGACGCGGTAATATCGCACGCCACCGATGTACGAGATAGCGCTCCTTCGTCGGAGGGCTTGCGCAGGGGGAGTCCACAGAGGGAGCGGACGTCAAAATCGGTGCCGCGATAGAACTCCTTGTTACCGTCTTGATCTGTGAGTACTTACATAGTTGTTTTTAGTCAGATATTCACCTCTCGTTCACCGACGGAAGACTAGATTTTAGCCAAGTGATAGTGTAGTATTAAATTACACACCGACGAATCCGACCGACGGATCGCCGAAAGGTGCGTAGTGAGGTGTTCTTGAAGTATCTCGAAACGTTTCACGGTGAAACGTATCGCGCGGTAGTTAAATTCGCGCAAACCGCCCACGACGCGCCTAGTTCACCCGATGCCGGCCCGGTTGCCGACGTTTTCCGCGCCGAGCCAATAGCCCGCATGCCGACCAAAAGCTGATGTTCCCCAACGGGCTGAGCGACTCCGAAGTCGCCCCGCCGAGGGAATATCCCTCGAAGATAGCCAAAGTCCCTAAAGCTCTCCCGCTGCCCACGAAGTCTAACAAGCCCGAAGGCAAATTTTCCCGCGCAAAAGATTGCCGTGTCGCTGGTCCCCCTCTCCGCAGCCCCCGCAACGGCACTTGAGCGGGAAGAGGACGAAGACCCCCGCACTCCCTGCAGCCACCTCCGCCTCGTATAAAGATAGATAGATAGATAGATAAAATTCTTTATTGCACATTCTAAAGATACAATATATTAAATTCTTAACATAAAATGCACAAAGGCGGCCTTATCACTACAAGTGATCTCTTCCAGGCAACCAGGTTC
>DWGR01003909.1:0-11667 GCA_018247715.1 Heliconius burneyi | reverse complement strand
AAATGAAACCACAGTTTTAACTACTCTATAAAAGCCTAATATAATTCAGAAAAAAAATAATTCCCAAAAATGAAAAAGTTATTTTTTCAAACAAAATAAATAATAAAATAATCGTTTTAAAAAAAACGCCATTTGTAAAGTGTAATATAATCACTCACACACTTACCTGTCAAAGCGGCAACGTCGCACACGCTTCATTCAAGTATTTTTGTAGTAGTATGTGTATGTGTGCGTGACACGAAATACAGGTATGGAAAAAAATCGAGAAATGAAAAAAAATCCTACGTCCAAACTGTTGAGGCATCTTGATAATTTTTTTTGCTCCGGGTTTGAAATACTTTACCCTATATGCAGTTTCAGTAAAAGAAGCGCTGCCTCTTCCACCCTGTATATATATATATTTAACCGATTTCTGTAAGAAAAGGAGGTTATCAATTATTAGTGCTTCCCATGTGGTCCAATTTTTTTTATTTTTTTTTTCTGACAATGGTATCTATGAGAAAATCACATAAGCTTTATATTGATATTTGGTATGTGCGCGACAAATTGGCAAATAACTCAATATTTCGCCAACCGATTTTGATGATTCTTCTTTTATTTAAAAGGATACACTTTAAGGATAGTCTGGTGAAAGTTTTGTAAGGTTCCGATTGTGAGATCCGGTAAAAATTGATAGTTTGTTTTTTTTATGGTAATTTTTTTATTATACTGTAATATTGTTACAACTTCAAAGGATTTAGATAATTCTTTAAGGATAGTATGGTGAAAGTTTGGTAAGGTTCCGATAATGGGATCCGGTCGAAATTGATAAAGTTATAAGAATATTTTAATTATATATGTTCTTCTCAATATACCACAATGCTAGTTTGAATGTTGTGTTTGCACCTAATAAAGTGAAATTTTACATAGGATAACCACTACATTCGTTGACTACCAATACCACCACCGCCACTCATTTAAGAAGCAATTTTGAAGTCGGTGTCAAGCTAAGGCTACAACGTCCTTACTACATAGCCTTACCTAGACCTTACTACATATTACTCAGCTACAACTACAACTACCTTACTACAATATCAAATTACTAAGCCAGTTTGTCTTACTTCAAACCTATAAACCGACTTCAAATTTATAAAATCTTTGTAAGATTATTTTGTTAGTTCGTTGTTACAATTTGGTTTTTGTTTTTGTAAAAAATAATATTATATATATATATTTATGTTATTTGACAAAAATAGGATAAATTTGTATTGAGTCCTACCAGTTGCGACACTTTTATGCATGCACTGCCTTAATGGTAAGTCCTGCATGAAAACAATGTACTGTTCCACCTAATAAGATACACAAAAAAGTTAGCGACAGCTTATTCGTATCTTGGAAGTATAACTTACAGTGAGCATATTTCTGTCTAAAAATAGTAATTTGAAGGTTACAGGCCGATCACCCTCCTCAGCGCAGTATCCTAACTGTTCGAGCAGCTTTTCCTGCCGCTTCTCCAGGACCATATCCACCTTCGTGACGAACAGTTTGGATTCCGCAGCTGGCATTCCACCACTCTTCAGGTGGCAAGAGTGGTGCACTACGTGGCTTTTTTTTTTATGGTATAAGGACAAGGCAAATGAGCGTTCGGGTCACCTGATGGTAAGTGATCACTGCCGCCCGCGACCCCGTGCAACCCCAGAGGGGCTACAGGTGCGTTGCCGGCCTTCAGCAAAGACCAGGAAGGAGAGTGCCACTGCAGCCTTCCTGGACGTGGCGCACGCCTTCGACCACGTATGGCTCCCGGGGCTACTCTACAAACTTGTGAACGCCGGCATCCCGCATTACGTGGCGCGAATCATTAGAGAGTTCCTCAGCGGCAGAACATTCAGGGTTAGGGTACTGAGCGCAAGATCGGCCAGCCACCCCATAGCCGCAGGAATCCCGCAGGGCAGTATTCTTCCAATCCTGTATGCGCTTTACACCGATGATGTGCCCAAGGAGGCGGACTCTACTCTGGCCTTGTACGCCGACGACGTCACCTTAATCACGAAATCACTAAATCCGAAGCACGCCGCCGTCAAGCTGCAGCGCGCCGTCGACCTGCTGCCGAACTGGCTCGCGGAGTGGGGGCTCGAGCTGAACGTCACCAAAACCCAAACCATCAGCTTCAGCCTAACCAGACAGCCTCCTCCGCTGAGCCTGCCGGGCCAGCAGATCAGTTGGTGCAGCACAACAACGTATCTCAGCGTCGTGCTCGACCGAAGGCTCAATTTTACGAATCAAGTGAAGAAGGCGGCGAATGCAGCAAGGGTCGCGATCAATCTGCTGCGCCCTCTTTTTCAAGCCAAGCTACCGCTCAGAACCAAACTGAGCCCGAGAAACAAAACTTATGTGAGGCCTCATCTCACATACGTCAACCCCAGATGGTACGCGCTGACCAGCGACACCCAGAGAAAGAAATTGCAGGTGGTGCAGAACATCGCCCTACGGCGAGTGACCCAGGCTCCCCGCGTCGTTTGAAACAAGACGCTGAAGAAGAACTTAAAGATGGAGAGACTGGAGGAACACGTCAGCCAGCTCGCGATCAACGCATTCCGCCGCGCCGACGCATCGCACCACCTGCACCTAAGGAACATCGCACTGCTCCACGCCAGGCCGCCAGACGATAGAGTACGCTTGCCGAGAGACATCATTCCTTCTCCCACCTCTCCTTCGGACACTGAGTCCGAATCCTGAGCAGCCACCTCGGTTGCTGGTCGCGGACTTCGTTTCCCAACGCCCTCGGGCGTTGGATGTCAAGACTCAATCACAAGCGGGGGACAATTCTCGCAGGAAAGCGAAATTTGACATTGTCTTGGTTATCCTGGACCTCACCAAGGAGGGAAAGGAAATCTTCAACCTGAAGTCTGTGTTCGCTCACCGGCATAAGAGTCAAACCCCCGTATACGAGGGGCCTCATAGGGCAGTGCCACCGCTGTACGGCCACTTGGCCAGAAACTGCTTTGCGCGGCCTAGGTACGTTAAGTACCTAGACGACCATGCCACTGCGGATTGTCCCCGCAATGTTCTCCCGACCCTGCCGTTCCTCCCAGCTGCGTACTATGTGAGACACAATCCCGCGAACTATCGCGGATGTTCCCGCGCAGGCGCACAAGACGCGGGGGGGAAAACCGAGGGGTCAATGCCCCCAATAATAGCAAAAACAACGAGTGTAGAGAAGTACGTGTCCCCCCCCCACTTAAATGCGTGGCTCAAGCCCGCCGCTAGCAACAGCCGGGAGGGGTCCTGGCTGTCACTAGCGTCATGACCCCGGCTAAACAGCTGACCGCAAAAGCGGCAGTTCACCGCGTCCTCCTGCGCGCCCTCCTCTAAAGCTAGTGACTTTGCGTTCGTGTCAAATTTCGCTAGCTTACTAGATTCCAGCGAAGTAAGCATTATCACGGACAAGTTAAGGAACACGAATGGTTCCATGCAAGGCCGCTTGCAAATAGTCGGCGATCATTTTGACATTTTAGAAGCCATGGCGGGCTTCCAAGCAAAATAAATTATTATATCATCTCATAAACAAGCGTAGTAAAATGTCACTTAGAAATAAGATGACACTATACAAAACTTGTATTAGACCCGTCCTTTCATACGCTCGTGTCGCGTTCGCGCACACCAAGCTAGATCCTATGCAAATAGAAAAAAAATATAATAATAACATAAGCGGGGGGAATACCAAATAGGGTACCACTCGTACGCCCTAGAGGACGAGCGCCTAATCGCGCGTTGTCCTAAACGGCATACCTAAAGAGATAGACGTCGAATACGTCTTCACCGATCTCCGTAACAAGGGTTTTCCCGTGCGCCGAGCGTACAGATTGAAGTTGGAGTGCTCTCTCACCGGCATTAGAGTGGAACCCGCATACACAAGGGGCCTCATAGGGCAGTGCCACCGCTGCCAGCGGTCGACTCGGCCAGATGCGTTAAGTGCATAAGTGCCTAGACGACCACGTCACTGCGGATTGTCCCTGCAAGGTTCCCGACCCTGCCATTCCTCCCAGCTGCGTACGGCCATATCGCGAACTATCGCGGATGTTCCCGCGCACCTCGCAGACGCACAAGACGCGGAGGGAAAAACCGGGTGGCCAATGCCCCCAATCGAAACAATAATGATGAGCCGCTGGCGCCGACTCCTGTAAAATACGTGCCCGCCCCTCCGCCTAAGGAAGACGCGTGGTTCGAGCCCGCGTATTTAGGGGGGAAAGGTTAATTACAAGGTTTATTGCGCTATTTATTTAATTTTCCCACTGCATACCGCATGGCAGGGTGGGCAGAGAAAACCTATTGTCAACAAACTCAGGGGTACAGACTCGGACCGTAAACACTACGGTTTTGAGTTTGAGTTCCACACAGGGCAATGATTTATTTTTCTTTCCTCTTTTGAATCTATAACATAAGTATTGACTAGCGACCCGCCAGCGGCTTCGTGCGCTTGTAATACGTGATTATTCATTTAATAAACAGAATTGACTGATAGTGGTAAGTGTTGATGTCAACGAATAATTTCAGACTGCTAAGGAAGGGTTATGTTTTTCGCGCGTATCTTGTAAGTATGTACGAGTATGTAATATTCATTATTACCATGAGGGAGGTGGAGATATGAATCTCCAGAACAGATCGCTGAACGGATTTACATGAGTGAGATATCGATAGATTCGTTTTAGCAGCCCAAGTGTTCTTAGATAGGTAACATAAAAAAAATACGGCGGCTGTGGGGTGCCATTTTACTTAGTGATTAAAAAAAATTGGTATTGAATTCAAGAGTTCAATGCGACACACTTTAAATAAATCCATTTCTTCTTAATCTTTGTCTGGTTTCTTCATTCCTTTCCAATATGACTCCACCTTCGGATTTCTCCACCACATGTGGCTTGGGGTTAAAATTAGTTAAAAGTTTGTCTTATCCATTTCCTTAATATATCCCTTCTCACCTCCTGTAAGTTCTACATCTTTCGCTTTTCTCTTCTGGTCTCCATATTCCTTTCCTTTTTCTTTTTCAGATTTGTCCCGATGCAAGAGATATCAGTATCGTTTTCAGATTTATTCATATCTTTTAACATCGAAATTTTGTGTATGTTTAATCTCTTAAAAATTAATCCCGATGGAGTCTTGCCAGTAACGGAACGAGGAGTGGAGTTGTATATCATTAGATATTCATATATAGTTTCTTTCATTTTTTTTCTGTAGTATTGGAATCCTTCTTTACGGTTGTATGAACATGATTAATTGATGAATCTATCAAATACAAATAATTTTATCCAAAATAAGAAGTCACATAACTCACTCTTAGAACGCCAAACAATCCACCACCAGCTCACCAAAGTCAATGCCTCAGACCTGAGCAGAACCGGCGCAAGAAACTCAGCCGGACCTCTTTTTTATTAAACAATATTATACAACGCGAGTATATTCGATTATTTGTGACAATGATACCCCCGAAATAGGCTGGTCAGCACTTCATTCCCAAGGCGTGCTCTCATTTATTAAATCATTAATCTGGCAACACCCTTTAACATACAAACGGCTCTTCACTTCTCCGAATCGCGATAAAGGAGACCCTCTAACGTCCTCCGGGATCCGGACTCCGGGACTGTAAAAGCGTGCACATCGCCCCATACAAGAGTTACAGCTTTTATGCAATCGAGTCACTGGTGCTGGTGAGTTTAAACCTATTTCTAGTATCAATATTATAAACAACACCAATTTTGGTAGAATCATCAATGCTTTTCTTAACACACACAACACTTTCAAAAATATACTGAGATGCAACTGTCAATACATTAATCTCTTTAAACCCCTGCACCAAGGAATATTAAGGGTCTAAATTATAAATTGCACGAATAGCTGGCTTCTGCAGGACAAATATTGTTTGAATACCGGCTGCATTACCCCAAAGTAAAATCCCATAGGTCGTAATACTGTGGAAGTACCTGAAGTAAACAAGTCGAGCCACTATCACGTCTGTCCACGATCCATTTTTTAAAAAAACACTTGCTTGTTTCCATTTCTACATTGTTTATATTTACCCCCAACTTTAATACTCCCAATTGTATTGCTGCATCTTTACCCAGTAAATTCCGTGTTCCATCTTCGATAACATAATTGGTATTACGATCTCCTTTTCCATTTATTTTTATAGCAGCTTCAAATGAGTCTTTAATATGTAAAGGTGTTTTACTTCCATATGCGAACAATATTTTATTAGAATTTGCTTCTTTATTTTATTTTTCGTTAGATATTCCCAGACTTTATTAGATGTGTATTTCACATGTATATTTTGCATCCAGAATCGATAAGCATATTCAAACATACTCCTCCTATTTCATATTTGATTGTTGCAGCATCGTTCATATTAATGTATATTGTACCTCTTCATTTCCAAAGGAATTTATTGTCTTTACTTTTCGCTATCGCTCGTAATATTCATTGGTTTCTACTTGTTTTTCTTGAAATTTACGTTTTGACTGGAATCGAATTTAGTTCCGCAACATCTTTGATAATAACCTAGATTTCCACAGCCGTTACATTTCTTATCCTTTGCTGGATGGACATGGTAGACTTCATAAAAAGTGCGTAGAGTGCGTAGTTAGTAAAGTTTTATCTTTCTTATTATTCCTATTCCACTTATTCCATCTAAAGTCTTCTTTTTTTTTGTACCAATACAATAAAAAGCTACAGTTACTACATTTACTCCGCCAAACCATTTAAATGGTTTACCGACGGACAACGCTCTCGTGATCACTTTAGAACTTTAACTTCATATAATGATTAAAACAAGCTTTAAATTTATAAGCTGAATTAAAATGTATGTATAAACATTCTATATTTAACAAACAATATATTGATACTAAAAATGGGTAAGCAACAAAATATGTATGACAATATTCGTTATTGGTGCAAAGTTATGATGTGCGTTATTGCGGCAAGGCTATCATTCTGTCCGCTCATAGGGCTCTAGCTAACAATTAACAATTTCTAAGGTATTGGCAATTATAATAACTAACTAATGTAATCTCATGGCCCACATTTTCCAATAATATGTTCCTCTGAGCCCAATTTCTGAGTTTAAGAAGAAATTTCTCAAAACTCTCAACTTCTTGCATAATAAGGTGGAATAAATGCTTCTCATACGTCTTATTTTTAGTGAAGTAATGATCTACTTAAGAGATAGTCGACTTCGAAAACATCAAGATCTCCTCCCGATTCTTTACTTGCTTCTTAATAGCCGGAGAGGCATCTTCCATTGTTGCCATCTCCATCCAACTGGTAACTCTAATTTAATGGAATTCCGACGACCAATTCTAATTTAATGGAATTCCGATGACCAATTCCAATTCAATGGAATTCCGATGACTAATTCCAATTTAATGGAATTCCAACGTCCAATTCCAATTTCAGTATTGAATTCAAGAGTTCAATGAGAGGATTTCAAAAAGATATGTCATGATTATCATTACTGTAGTGTATGCACCCACAGACACCACACACACTTAAAGGACACTGGGATCACTATCACTGGCTCACCACTACACCGGATCAGAAGGCCGGCAACGCACCTGTAACTCCTCTGGTGTTGCACGGGGTCGTGGGCGGCGGGGATCACTTACCCTCAGGTGACCCGAACGCTCGTTTGCCTTGTCCTTTTACCATAAAAAAAATAAAAAAAAGAATAATCCAATATTGGAAAGTAATCTTAAATAATTAATCGAATATCGAATCGAAAATATTTCGATTCGATTTTGTTATTAATAAGTCGGTTAAAAATATTGATTTATCACAAACAAATACAGATTTATTATAGGTATAAGTATAGATATGGATTGCTTTATATTTGCAGGCAAACTCATGCCTTGAGTTCATTCATATGCCGATAACTTTTTTTTTAATGAACCGATTTTGATGAAACAAACTACGTTTACGTTCTACGTTTTAAGTTAATGTCTATTACCAGCGGCCCCGTTAGAACTCAGGTACTTCAAATACCGTGTTTAATTTTATATTAGGTATGTACCTCGACATTGAAAAAAATATCAGTGTTTTCATAAAGATAATTAGAAAGACTTTAATCTTTAGAAATATCGTAACTGCAATAACAAACTAGTATTTATTTATTAAATAGTTGGGTTTCTAACAAAAGGAGGTAATTAAATATGTTATAATAATAAGAATAATAAAGCCTAGGATTAAGTACATAATATAAATACTCAAAAACATATTTAACAATTTGTAATCAATTGTTAGCTATTTATAATTTTTGCAAATTAATCTATACTGCAGCTTTAAAGTAATGTAAATGTTAATAAATGCAGCCACGATGATTTATGGCTGCTGAAACGAGTAGTTTAAATGATAATCGCCTGTCTGCTTTTGATTTAGAGATGAAAATAGCATAAATATTTCCACTTTCGTCAAAGTCATAAATAGTAACAATGGCGGCGTCATAGGCAGTGTTACCAGCCCATCTGTTTTTGCCTTGTTTTCTGTTTTAGTCATATATCTATTCTTTTTTGAAATGCGTAAAAATAATTATAATTATAGGTTAATGAGATCTCTGGTTACTAAAGTTAAGAAATATGTATAAGTATGCACTTATTTCATACGAAATGAACTAAAAAAATAAGTTCTCACTTTTAGTTATTTCATTTGACGGCCTGTTTTTTAGAGATTTCTTAGGCTTTAAACCGACCAGTAATTAGATAGAGCATTTATTAACATATATTTTTGACAGTATCAATTTGAACTTTGGATCGTCTACAGCTTCTATGCGTTTACATGTGTTGAATGCAACCCTTCAAACTTCAACTCATTCGGGTAAGCCGTTTTTATGATACAATGGAGGAGAGTTTGAACAACACAGTTTTGAGAAAAAAGCTTTTAAAGTTTCAAGTCCGCTTAGCAATGAAAATCTTAACTTACCTTCAGTCGTTATGGCTGGTCCATTAAATATTCCTTTCTCTTCCACTAATTATAGAAATTCCTTTTTAAGCCTATAGAAACTTGCATGAACATACAAATACGTATAAACGATATAAAGCCGACCGTGCACAGTAATAACTGCGCTACGAGCAATTGCTTCTTCTCCCTGCTGTATCCTTAAAACAACTTTGAATTTTCAAAAATAACTCTACTACCGTATTGTAAACATATTGAAAGTATGAAAAGATTATGAAAACACACAAAAATCTAGTATTTGAGCTCTTCCTCCTATAGGACCCCTATAGAGGGATGAGCTCAAAATATAGGATAGGATTTGCATGCGATGAATTTCATATCAAATTTTTAGATTGCGTTGAATTTTCATTTTCTCTAAATAGTCTTGACGTACATTGAAGTACACGTGACGTTACGTTTTCTTTGTACGTAACTCTAAATAATTACTTTTTAAAAGTCGAAAGCCGCAAAATTGAAAATTTTGTGAAAATCTTAATTTTAATAAAATTAATAATATTTTAGTTAGATCTCTTCATTGTAACTTTATTTTCTTTACTAATCTAAAAGTAGTTGAAATAATGTTAATTCATTATTGCATTTTATTGTAAAACAATATAATAAGTTCCATTTGCTGTTTTTTTATTGTCCTGAGGTTGGCAACACTGGTCACTAGTGTGTCGTTGCTCGTTAAGTCGCTTCATTTCATATATCATTTAGCGTCGGGCTTCCTTACATAGTGGGTGTGTGTTTTAATTAAACAAAAATGTAGGAAGAAAACTTAGCCGTTAGGTTTTTTTATTTATTTGCTAATATTTTAAAAGTGTGTATTATTTCAAGATTGCAGGTGCTATGTAAGTACGAATATATATTTTTATTTCTTTTACACGATATTTTAAATGTGTTCTTTTATCAATATCTTTTTAAATAACTCTTCCCTCATATTTCGTCGGCCATTTTGTGTAACTAAAGAATCTAGTGTTTGTACTAACTTAGCATCAAAATTTGCAATTTGCATAGTAAAGAGCAGACAGGCGATTATCGATATATTATTATTGAATGTTTATGTTATTATATATATTTCTACAATCGATGCGCATTTAGGCCGTAAACAAACTTAAAAATAGTTTGAAATGTATAATTAAACGAAATATAACAAATTAACAAAGGTTAAATGTTATTGAAGTTCACGCGAAAACTAATGGTTGTTTTTATTTGAAAGAAACATACATAAATTTGTATGTTAATGGATAACGCCCAAATGTGCATATTCAATAAAAGATTTATTATTTTAATGTCTTCTTATTATAATAAGAATATTTATACCATTATCATATTATGTATAATATAAAGCTATATATTAGTGCCATAAATAAGTACATAAAACTTGATTATATTTTATTGTAAAAGAAAGACCAAAAATTCAATAAGATAATTTACATATTGTTTCGCCTAAAATATTTCTTTTGAGTATGAGATTTATATATCTAATTACAAATGAAATTTAAGAATCACTTTATTGCACAAAGGTTATACATTCAGTAAAATTTGTTATTTTAGTCCAGTGCAGAGATGGCCTTATCGCTCACTAAAAATGATCTCTTACAGGCAACCTTTTATTTATAAAAATAATAAGTAAGAGAACATTATTGGTGGATAACTTTGCATAAGGATATTTTTGTTATTTACATTCACTATTAATTCAAACATAGATATCATACATACATTTATAAATAGATACAATTGTAGACATAAATACAAATACTTGAGTACTTAAAAAATATGACATTTAATCCAGAAAATCTATTAAACACTGACCGACTCATGGTTTTGACCATTTTTGTAAAATTTTAATAAATTCAAAATAATTCATGTGAAAAGCGAACATCATTTATTTATTATTTAATTTGTTTCATTAAATAAAACAATATAGTGCAGTAGAATATAACTTTGTAATACATGAGTACATTTTTACTCGGCAATTCTATCTATACAGTAAATATCTTTATTATTTTATATAACTTTATAAGAAGACTTAATGTCAACATGTTCATTTTACAACAAACATTGTTAGACAATACCTTAATATTAAAATTAAAAAGTACAAATTTATTTATAAAAAGATTTGTTTAACTTGTCCTGGATTAGAATAAACCTATTTTCTGTTCCTTTCCTTCATTTTGCAGCTATTATTTGTTTTTCCTACAGTCAGTCTGCGCTTCTACTTCTACCTCCAAGTCTCCCAACCCATTTCTAGGTAATACTTTATCACATATGCTGTCACTTGCAATTTGTGTTATTTATCTATATTGCCGCACCCCTGTGCTCCCATCTGTGAACATTTCTATTTATTTAGATTGAGCAGAAATGTGAATTTTTTGGTGAAATATTCTTGTAAAGTTCCTGCAAGCATCCACATCTAAAGGTCATCAAATACCCACTTTTGGGTATACATATGGTCACCTATAGAAACATGATAATTACTATTACTAGTATTGTAATGATATTTACTGTTGTAGTTGATAAACTATTCAAGTACCTGTGACATATTAGACATATTAAATAACATTTAATTGGGTGCTCATTGCAATTAATACCCCTTCAAGGGATGAGTCCAATGAAAATATATTTAAATCTGTACATACACATTTGAAAAATACTCGGTGATTTTACTTAGCACTTTAATCAACAGTTGCTATTATATATGTATATCCT
>DWGR01003908.1:0-11668 GCA_018247715.1 Heliconius burneyi | reverse complement strand
CAACTATGACAACGCTTGGACGATTTCCAATAATCGCTGGTCAAAATCCCGTCTATCCGTGAAGAACATAATGTGGAGAATTATATGTTATTGTATTCTTCACGGAGAACTATTCTGCTATATGCGTTAAAACTGCGTGAAACTAAAAAAAAAAAAACAAAAACGTGTTAACAATAAACAAAGACTAGCACGTACGCTTAGCTAATCTATATAAAATTTATTATATTAAAATGCCTATTATGTTTCGCAATCTGAAACCATACTTCCATAACGCGACGTGAGCGGTTACGTAAACTATCCATATCTGTAGTATATTGTTTTACGGAATTAGTGTTGAGTTGCTAAAATATGTGGTATTTCTGTTTGTCATTATATCTTTTTTATTAGGAATTATATCGAGCGTACGGGTCACCTGATGGTAAGTGATCACCGCCGCCCACGACCTTCTGTAAAAACAGAGGAGCTACTGGGGCATTGCCAGATTTTGGGGTGGTTAGGCGTCGGAGTCCGGCCTTACGTAATGCGAAACGCAGTCGCATAAAGCCACTACTTCACACTGGCTTAAAATGCCGGGGGCTTACTTGATTGTCGGAACTTAACGCTGCGCTTTTTCTTGCCGGACCGGAAGAATTAATACACCTCTAAATACTCACTTCTCGTAATGGTAATCGAATCCATAACCATTGAATTTTAATACGAGATCACATGGATCTTTAGACAGATGATTTACAGTTCCGTGGCAGCTTCACTTTATTCATTTATATTGTCTCAAATATTAGACAGTGCATGAGAAACAGAGTGTCTTAACACTATTCAGACCAAAAATATTTGAACGGTTGTTTTGCGACATAGAAATCTTTCTGTTCGTAAGGCACTCATAAAGTAAATTATGAGTGTCTATTAGAGTAAATGACGCAAATATAATATTTACTTTTTAAAACCTAGTACTTTCTAGAAATTACTGTATCCGCCGGATTGAAAGCTTTTAATATCGCTGCCGGCAGCTGGCAATCTTTCATAGTATATAAAAAAACCTATTCTGTAATCTAGGAATATTTGTTTTTCTCATATCAGCTAGGAAGTATCTGTCTGTTTTTATGTGTTTGTTGTAGATTCGTTTCCCATTTGGATGTTTCTTTTAAATACATTTTCTGTTTCTCTGTCGGGTAAGATAGTGGTGTGTACGAAAAAAAAATCAGCTTCACGCTTTATTCCGCACACAGCAGGATAGGTAGAGGGAACCTAGTTAGGACACGCCGTTCCCCACTTTCTGCCGACTTCGGAATGCATTGCGTGGCACGGAAAATGGCAAAATGTGTTAACTCTGGCCTAATCCATTATATTTATAGTTATATTGTGGGTTTGATTCCCATTCGACGGAATGAAATATGTAATATTTTCATTAACTTGCTCTGGACAGAGGCAAAGCGTTGATTACCGCCACTCAACACCTCAAGAATTCGGCAGAATATAGGGAGCTGAAGTGTATTAATTTAAATGGAATATTTCACCACTAGGCGTCCAAATTCCCGCAGCCTACCCAGCTACTTGAAGAAAAAAAATAATTTAAATATTTTGAACCTTTACCTAAAAATAAATCATCACCAACACCATCTCAGCTTATAAAACAGGCAGTTCCACTAAACCCTGTCGTGGTTACCAGTCTGTCATCGTCGCGTCACGTCATCACGCTTTAGAATTATTTGTAAGGTTGTCTCGGTTATCGCCTCTACGTGACTTGAGTTCACGAAGCTTTGAATAATGCATTTAGTCTGTTAAATCTTTTTTATTATATTTTTTTTTTTTGATTACTGGCAATATAAAATTGAGGTGCTGAAGGATTTGTACCATCTGTTGTATAGTTAGGTTAAATATTTTTATTTTGTTAATTTTAATTAAGTTTCCATTTTATCATCTACATTTATATGTTACTTATAAAAAATCGTAACGGGTGGGTGTCTGTGCGTCGAAGATATAAAAGAAAATTATTGTTATTGGCATTCAGTAACATAAAACAACTAAAAACAAAGATGCTTAACATTTTCGTCTGTTTGTATGTGCGTTTGATTCTAATCTCAGAAACAGCTTAAGCGATTTACAGTTCTTTTTGCATAAGATTATTGTTGTCACAAATAATAAAATTTCATTTTACATACTTACTTATCATTGTTTAGATTCTAATCTATTCGTTTTTAAATTAATTAAAAGTAAATATTGATTTTATGACCGTTTTTCATATAAAACTTGTTTTAATATACATACTATACATGTTGACATTGATATATCTTTAGTTGTAAGGTAACATTTTCCAAAAGGCCAATCTTGGCGCAAGAGTACAAAGTTAGACTGTAAATGCGACAGGTTGTGCATTCGATTCCCACTGGAGGAAATAAATAAATATGTTTGTCATTTCATTGCTTTGATATTAGAGCAATGCGCGGCGTTCGCTTCCGAGTATTAAAATGAAGAACAGAGTATCTTCACACTAGGTTCTCTTCACATAAAAAAGGCTAACAATTTCAAAGCTCATAACTAAAGTAGAGTATTAGAAAAAGTTGATCCTCCAAGTACTTCCACAGTATCCATAAGATACCACAATATAAAACGATGGCGAAACAACCCATTGACTGTTCGTCTTATCCATTGTATTGTTCCTGAGGTCTAAACTTCAAGTACCATTGTTGATCATATCTTATTCTTTGTTTCAAACTTCTTTGTTACAAGGGCGCACCTTATTGTTCTATAATTTGCCTTTTTTGCTCTCATTTTAATGAAATTACTACTTTTAGTTCGTTAGATTAGCTGTTAGTCTGGTAAGCTATTTGGTATTTGCTATTGTTTGTTGAATAGAGGCCAGTCGTGGTGTAGGGGAACAAGTGTATGACGCGACGGGTAATGGGTTCGATTAGCACTCGAGGAAATGAACCACCTATACAGACGCAAGCCAACGCTTCAGAATTCGGCTGAAAGTGGGGAACGTAAGTGTCTAAGGGGAACAGAGTGTCTTAATACTAAGTCTCCAGGTTCCATCTGTTCGCATTGTGAACACATGTTACTGTAAAAGCGTTGGTTGTGAGTTCGATTGCGTAAAGTAATAACGTTTGCGAGATATATTACACACGACTGACATATATCTACTATAAGACACGTCTTAATTGCGTCACGACGCAGTTAATTTTAATAAATATTATTATTTATTTTAAAATTAACTGCAAAAACATTTTTGGTGCACAATTTAACTTAATGTTACATCAAATTTTATTATTTACATCAATTGTATGAAATATGAACAAACATATATCATTAACACCTGTCAGTTTTCGTAACTCATTAATGATACATCATTACAAGCTTCACACTTGCGTCAATGATATACTTTCAATATTCTGCACTTTCAATATTTTGCGGAGAAAATAGGACTTTAGAATTTTTTTACTTTTTGTTTTATATAGGGTCGACAGAGGTAAGTATCAAGCCACTTAATGAAATGGAGAATGAGGCACTAACCAGCCTGTAAACTTAAATGCGATGTCTCTGGATTCGATTCCCACTTAACAGTGAATCATGTAGTATTTTAATTTCCTAAAATCCTCGGAAAGTGAAATACGAAATATCTGTTTCCGGGTTCCCTCTGCCTTCCCTGTCATATGCGGGATAGAGCGTGAAACTAAAAAACCAAAGCTTTGACTAGGGTTATTAAACTAAACTGTAAGTATCAGAATACGAAGCCGGATGCGGCGTGACGTAACAAAGCGACGCGCTCAACCTTAAGAGGACCCTCACCTTTGGTAAATTCACCATTTTGACCCCAACATTGAAATAAAGCAGCCTTTACAAGCTGAAGTTTTTGAATAAGACCTTTCTATATGCTTATATTATTAGTGTTTTATATTTCGAAATGTATTTGAAATATTTTCGTTAAATTCCCTTTGGAAGACCACGGTGGCGGAGTGGGACAGTGTAAAACTCTAAACGCGAGGGTTGTGAATTACTAGGAAGGTTTTATTGTAAAGGTTCCGTATCCAAACAATCCGTCTGTCTGTCACCAGGTTGTCTTATATATCATGAAACGTGATAGTAAAATAGTTGAAGTTTATACAGATAATGTATTTTTATTTTTGCTGCAAATAGTAAAAAAAGAATATAATAAAAATATTCATAGTAAAAGAAACGTTATATTTTTGCCGTTATTATAAATAATGATATGGAACCCTATGTGCAAGTCTCCTTTAGTGGAGTCGAACCCAAAACCTAGCGCGTTCACACTCAACTTATAACTTAAAAAGGGGCTTCTTAAAAATATATAATTAAAAAGTTAAATATGATTTATAGACCTACAATTTAAACTGGCTGAATCGATTTTGACACAATTTCAGCAGAATAAATAGCCTTCAGCCAATGATTTCGAATATCCGCAATTCAACCATTTTCATTATAATAATTGTTTATTTATACGTATATATTACAAACAACAAGCTTAATATGCATTTAATTCAAAATTATTGTACAAAGCGATTGCAAATGTTGCAAGTAAATTAATTATTATTTATATATCACTACTAGCGACGCGCTCGCGGCTTCGCCCGCTTAAACTTTATTATTCTGTCGTCGAACAAGATTCTTTAAACTTTTTATATTTATAAACCGATTGCAATGAAACAAACACTAATGTGTCGATATTAAGGGGAGCTTGCCAAAATACAGTAGTGAAATCTGCAATTAAATGGGTTAAGCCGTTTCTGATATAAGCGTGAACAAAGGGACAGACAAATAGACAAAAAAAAATTAAATCATCAGCTACCAATAACATTTTCTTCTCGTATATCTTCCGAGACATCGGTAAGCTACAGTTTTACCACAAGTATAGATATAGATAAATAAATTTCTTAACATTATACTTACAAAATTGTTTTCCTTTACAGGTAAGTTACTTATACGGTATACGAGACACTCTACAGTGCTTAACATCCGGTGAGTCATATATTTAAGTAGGTAAGAATATTTTTATATCTGCACTAATGTTATAAATATGAGGAGTTTGCTTGGGTGAACTCCCTAATCTCCGGAACTATTGTTTTGAATTAAAAAATATTTTTATGTTAGATGGCGTTGTCGAGGCTAATCGTGGCGCAGGGGCACAAGTGTGCGATGAGCGATATGTTGTGGGTTTGATTCCCATTAGAGGAAACGAAATATTTATTTACATTTATATTTTTATTTCTTCGCTATAGTGTCGAGGTAAAGAGCGGCGTTAAGTAAATTAACAGTGGTTCCCTTTACCTACCGTGCATTGTGCGGGACACAGCGTGAAACTGAACAAAAATTATTTACTATTTTTTATTTATAAATACGAGCCTAAGTGATAGATCACTACATTCTCACCTTATTTTTAAATTAGTTCAACCTAAATATATTTATTTTGGAAGTAAATATAACAAGGCTGTTGAGTAATAGGTTTATCATACAATGCAAGGCATATGACATAAGCATAACTTATGGTAAATTGATGAAGTTTAGGTAAGCTGGTGTATTCCTTATGGGAATGTAACACGAAGGTAATTTGTACGTGACTGTTTTAACTAAAATCTATAAAGTTACCTAGGTATGTATAGGACATATAGGTAATAGGGTAAATTTGTTGTTTGCTGGTGAACGACGACTATGGATACCATTCTTACTTGGGTGACGAATGGTGAGGCGTTTAATTCCGCCACTAAATGCCAATGTCTCGAATTTGGGGCGGATACCTTGAAATGTAATGTCTGAACGTTAAGTTTGAACGGAACTGTTATTATGGCTACGGAGTGTATTTACATTAGGTTCCCAGGTTCCCTCTGCCTACTTGCTAGCTAAAAAAAATAATTAAAATTATATAGGAGTTATATTCAAGAATATATTTGATTACCATGTATACAGATAAAGCACACTATAGTAAATAAACGCGTCAAGTTTCACACTTTCCCCTTATTTGCGTACGCTATGTTATTATAATATTATGTTATTTATGTTTAATGTATAATTTGTACTTAAATAATGTTAAGTATACAATTAAAAATACGTAAACTAGAGTTAATTCTTTATTTTACTGTTATATAATATTTTTGGCCAGTCGTGGCGCAGAGGCAGTGACTGTTAAACCGACTGGTTGTGGGTTCGATTCCCACTCGAGGAGATGAAATATTTATTTAAATTTATATTTTCATTTCTTTGCTCTGGCATCGAGGCAAAGCGCGGCGTTGAGTTCTGCCATTCAACACGCAATACCTCCTGAATTCGGCCTGAAGTGGGGAATGGAGTGTCTTAACACTAGGTTCCCTCTGCCTAATCTGCTGTGTGCGGTATACAGTGTGAAGCTAATTTATTTTGATTTTTTATTTTTGGTTTCTTATACCCAAATAAATATATCACTACTTAAAATATAAATTTAAATTACAAATATGTATACACAAATAACCTACATTTGTGTAAATTTTTATACGTTTTCTAAAAAAAAAAACATATTTCTGTTTCCCTAGTATAAAATAACAATTTAAATACGTTAAAAATATTTAATAAATATAATTCTTTCTTGTCAAATGATAAATCTTAAGTAAATATCTTTGGGTAGTGGAAATATGTAAAAATCTCCCTACAGAGATATCACAAATAAGTTGTAACAAGTGTAATGAAGCCAGTGGGTGTAGGGGCACAAGTGTGTGAATGTATGCTCGACTGGTCGTGCGTTCGATTCCCACTCAGGGGAATATTTTTATTTCGTCGCTCTGGTAACAGGCGTTTGCTTTGCTCGTAGAGTTATACTCCAACACTCAACACGCAATGTCTAAAAATTTGGGCAAAAGGGTACGGAAAGATATCTTAACACTAGGTTCCCCCTTACTACATGCGTGATACAGCGTGATAAGCTAAAAAAATCAAATAAAAATAATTAACTAATGAGAATAACACATATCTACGCAACTACATACATACAATAATTTGTATATTAATAATTATTGTATATACATACAATAATTCTCCAATACATTTTTATTAGCTTCACGCTGTATCCCGCACATAGCAAGGTAGATAGAGGGAACCTAGTGTTAAGACACTCCGTTCCCCACTTTCTGCCGGGTTCTGGTGGCATTGCGTGTTGAGTGGCAGAACTAAACGCCGCGATTTGCCTCGACACCAGAGCGAAGGAAATGGAAATATTAACGTAAATAAATATTTCACTTCTTTGAGTGGGGATCGAACCCACAACATGTCGATTTGCAGCGCACGAAGTCACACCCTTGTGCCGCTGCGCCACGACGGCCTCTCCAATACCAATAATTTTAGTAAAAACATAAATAATTAATATACCACATTATCATATCGGTAGTGATGACAAAATGATAGTGACGCAAGTCTCGCAGTTTAGTGGTAATCGTGTTATACAATACGACACTACGCAACTCTATTTCGTTAGGGTTGCCTTTGAATTTGTTTTTTTAAACTTAAAGCTGACATGTTTTTGCAATATTATAACATATTCGTATAGTTGATTAGAAAGGAAATGTTGGTTAATAAAGAGCGTCAATGTATAAAAATGACATAAGCGCGAGGGTTGTGTGTTCGATTTCCACTTGGGGATTTTTTTCGCTCTGGTTTTAAGATAAAAGCGCGGCGTTGTGTACTGCCATTTATCACTTAGTGTCTCGTAGGTTAGATGGTGCCTTGGGAACGGAGCGAGAGGAGATAATCTTATAATGTCTTATAATGAGTGTCTTGCTATTTGCTTGACGATACAGATTTAACAACAGATATAACAACATTTTGATTGCTAAAACGCGTGTGTGTCGGTGTTCGAAAACGGAAGAATCTTATTGGGAATTGACTGTTCCCAGGTTCCCTCTGCCTATCCTCTCATATGCGGGATACAGCGTGGAGCTGAAAAAATATATAATAATACATTAATTTTAACGCTTAGTATTGATAGATATATAATGTAAATACATACAAAAACTCAATTTTCACAATAATTCGATTGCATAAACAGACGTCAACATAACACTATTCCCATGCATTTCTACACGTTAATGGCTGTTTCATTGGTTTCCGTGAACCAAAGATATGTGCCAGGTCTTGGTTTTGTACGTACATACATACATACACACATTCATACATACATTGTCTGGTTTTTTACCTATAGTTATGTGACCCGGCAGCTCTCGCTTTCTACAATTGATCGATTTTCCATTGTTACAAATGCCTCTTTTTATCAAATTTAGCAATTAATTCTTGTATAGATACAATGAGGGTATTTACGTTAGCTGTTGGTTTAACGGTATTTATAACAGTTAATTTTTGTTCGGTTTTGATATTCTTTTGTTTTATTACTTCAACTGATATTTTGAGTGAGTTTTAACACAGCGTCTCTAAACGTAATGGTTGTGGGTTCAATTCTCATTCGGAGCAATGAATTACATTTAATTCTCTGCTCTGGAAATATAAAGTGCGGCTAGCTTCAATTATTTAAAAAAAATACACTAGGTTCCCTCTGCCTACCCTGCTGTGAGCGGCATACAGCGTGAAGCTTATTTCAACCATTTAACACGCTATTTCCCGTAAGTAAATATTTTAATTCTGGATACTCTCTCTTGTATTTGCTGTGTGTGGGATACAGCGTGAAGCTATAAATAAATAAAAATATTTTATTCTACTGTTAAATTCTGATGATTGATTTAATATTTAAATTAGCACAAAGTTTGCCAAGACATTTAAATGTAGAAAGCAATTATCATGTACACGTTAAAAAAATATGAAATCGTACGGCAAAAAATATATAATAAAATATTTGGTTTATTGCATATGTTCTGTTTTATACTTAAACTGCCTTTTTCTTGCGGCTTCGCCTGCGTGGTCAAATTGAAATAATAAAGAAGAAGAAAAGGGAGAAAGAAAAATTGTATATTATAATACAAATGACATATTCCTTTTGTCATTCCTCTTTAGTCTATCCAAAGCGAGATTAATCGGTTACATCAAACTAAACTCTTTATTATTACATAATTGGATACCGAAGTTGCTCCATGGAGCAGATATGGATATAGACACAAGCTGTCGCGCTTACAAAAGTACTCTCGGGCTCCAGCGCCATAACAGGCTCTAAAGAGAACTTAGTGTTAAGACTCTCCGTTTTCTAGGTTCTAATTCGTGTTGCAAACCAGTGCGAGAAAATGATGAATAATGCAGCGCATCACAAAAAAATCATATAACCTTATTAGCAAAGACCAAACAATTGGAAGCCAATTAAATAATAGAAACACGGAAATGAACCAGTGAAACAAAAGTGAAAACGCACTCGATGACGGCAACTAAAACACACTAATTCCCATTACTTAGTACTGAGACTGACGTTAGTGTTGAAATAAAACAATGGTTTTTACGGAAACCATTGCCCAAGAGTTCGTGTGACCTTTGGTATGTGGGTTGAAATGTAGGAGACGCAGGGGTGCTGGCGTGTGACTGAAAACGCGATAAGTTGTGGGTTCGATTCTCACTCGAGAAAATGAAATTATTATTATTTTCATTTTCTCGCTCGTTGAGTTCTACCAATCAACCTGTCAATTCCGGAGGCATTCGAAATTCGAAAATGGGAAGCACAAGTATGTTAATGGGAACGGAGTGTCTTAACGCTTTGGTTCTCAGATTTCCTCTGCCTGACTCTGTCCCTGGATACAGTCTTATATGTGAAGCTAAAACATCTTTTTCTACTGTATTACTTGCCTTGGAACGTCTGAACACTACTCAATGACAAAAGCCTGATGATTATTCCTTTTCTCTTCTGGAGCTTTACTTAGGGGATTAAAAGAACGTATTGTTTGTTTATTTCTATTAACAACATAAATTAAAAACTTGATCTATTAGGCTCCTTTTCCAGCTTAATGAGGAAATATTTTAGGACTTGTTTTCAGAAAACACCAAGAACGTTGGCAACACTGCATCGCATTTGCGGATATTTCTTTTACAAAATAGTTTTTTAAAAACAAAGAAAACTTTTATGACAATTTTCGTATGCTCAATTTACCACCAGATAACAAAAATAAAAAAAACTCTCTTATTTATATTAAAAGTACCAATTTTATTTCTGTTTTATATAGTTAAGATCTTAATGTCTTCATTTTAATTGTATTACGAGATCGTAATCAGAGTTAGCCTTAATCTTAGGTACGGCTGAGGTAAACGTATGTGGGACGTGAATTTTGTATTTAAATGAAAGTGTTGATACAATGCTTGTAAGCACGGAAGACCTAGTAATTTAATGTCTGTTTTATGTAGTTTTTTTTATTTTCTTTACATTGATTAACGCTGTATCTGTAGGTAGAGGGAACCTAGAGTTAAGACACTCCGTGCCTTTCCGCGCCTTTCTGGAGGCATTGCGTTTTGAGTAACAGATCTCAAGACTGCGCTTTGCTTTGCTTTGCTTGACAGAGCGAAGCTAAAGAAAATATTAAGTATTTTATTTAATTAGGAACTGTTGAGTTTCTTGATCATATAAAAGTTCTGTTTCTCCCTTTTGAGACACGAAACCCTATAAAACATAGGATTGACTCATTGTTCCACTTAACCGTATATAAAATATATGAAGATTTTCTCGACACGTTCGTCAATAACCTAATATTGACATCACCAGATCATCGATGATGTCATCTCGTGCATCACGGATATATTAGAAAGGCTAGATATAGATACCTAAAGTATAATTTATTATACCTAGTTGTTACCTGTACCACAACCTGTTTGTGACTAACGATTGGAAAAAACAGCTAGTTGGCATTTGCACGAAGGACATTGCTATATAACAATTATTATTTATATTTTATGTATCCTTTTTATTATAATTTTTAAAGTGTTATTCTACTCTATAGGCAGCGGAAACCTGGGAAGCTAGTGTTAAGACACTCCGTTCCTATTCCCAATTCTTTAGGTGTTGAGTGGAGGAACTCAACGCCGCTTTTTGCCGTTCTTTGCGTCGTTACTACAGGGAGGAAATTAAAATATGAAATATTTAAAGTATTTCTTTCTCGAGTTGGAATCGAATACAAAATATCGCGTTTACAAAAGCAAGCGTGCACACTGCGTCTCTACTAGCCTTTTCTCTCTCTCTCTCTCTCTTAGGTTTTTTTTAATGGTATAAGGACAAGGCAAACGAGCGTTCGGGTCACCTGATGGTAAGTGATCACCGCCGCCCACGACCCCGTGCAACCCCAGGTACAGGTGCGTTGCCGGCCTTTAAAAATATTACTTACTTCCATCTGATTGCTTTGTATGTTGTCTTCTTTTCTACCACTCAGCTCGCAGACGCGTCGTCTACCAAAACGCTGTAGGCGTTCATGTCTTTCCTGAGAAATCTGCCTATCTCATCTACGATATTTTTCATTTTCTGGACCCCAATATAATGTTTCCCTCGGTCGTCATCGACTCTACAACTGTCGCGCTTTCATACTTAATGGTAGATCTCAAGGCCGTACTGCCGTATTGCTCCGAAAGGCAAATCCAAAACGGTCGCGTTTACATTGAGCCGCTGTGACTGCGCCGTACAGATCATATATCTTTAAGAGGACATTTTCTAATCCCTACATCACATATTCAATTCATAGTAAATATTTAACAAGGTATATATAATAGATGTCGGTGAAAGCGA
>DWGR01003907.1:0-11669 GCA_018247715.1 Heliconius burneyi | reverse complement strand
ACTGGTTACTTTCTTGGAAACCTTTGCTACATAACCGTCATTGATGAAACAAAATAAGAAATAGCATTATCCTTTTATTAAAACGTTTTACAATGACTTATATTATCTGTCTTGGGGATTTTTTTTTTACTTTTTAAATATTTTTCTTGTCTCAGTTCATATATTTAAGTATTTTACGTGTTAAAATGTGCTAAATATCGTCTTGAACATTCAAGTTTGCGTTTTGTTGTGCTATAGTGCTCGTAGTTCTAGCTATTTTTTCTTATTCTTACATTTTCTTATCGAAATGTTACTTATTCTAATATATAGTTTTACGAGTACATATTTTAGAATTATTCTATTACAGTCATCGACGGACAAACTGGTGGAAATTTGGAAGACTCTTTAATCTTCCTGCTTGGTAGGTAGGCTTGGAGTTAAGGGATACGAAAACTAAGTTTTCTAAGTATCAAAGGGTTCAACATTCTTTTAGAGTAGAAAACATTCTTAAATATGAAATCAGAAAATCTCCTAAGTATTTCATCTTAGAAGAATTGTTTACTTTATTCTCGTCGAGAATGTAATTTTTATCTAAAAATTTTAATATTTACGGTGCAATTTTTTTAATTTCTAAAGAGTTTATCACGAATTTGTTAACTTTAAATAGCATGATTATATTTATTGAGCAGCAACCGGAAAGCTCCTAATTATTTTTATTATAAATAGTTGGTCTATTATTAATTTTTAAATAATAATAATATTTTATTTACACAAAATCGGTAAGGAAACCAATTATGTGTCAAATTTTTAATCAGACATTTTAATTATGCAATAATTTATCTGATGTATTCTATTTTTAAATGATACTAAAAAAAGTAAGTAAATGAAGGACTTTGCCAATGTCTTTAAAATTAGGATACATTTTGCATTTAATTTATTTGTGTTTTGAATGAACTTAATTAAAATGTAAATATTTTTCAAATAAGACGGCGCGGCGTTAGGTTTTGATATACTACGCGGAAGGAAGCACCTCTTAATGATAAAAACGATGGTTTCCTCTTAAAAATATAAATTTAATATTGTTTATTGTCATAAAAACGAGCTCCTATTACTTTTATAACGAGGTCCGGAGAGACGAATAACTTAATTATTATCATAACACACAAATTAACATAATTTGTCTTTGAGATTTCCTTCAGGAAAGGAAGGTTTTGGTTTATCAAAAAAACAAAAACCTCATTTATTTAAATTTATATACTCGTATCATAATAACCATTATTAAAGTAAAAGAAGGTTTTCTGCATACATACTCGTATACTCGTAGCAGGGTAGGCAGAACGAACTTAGTGATAAGTGTTACCAGCTCTTTCTTCTTGTACTAGAAGAAGATGAAAGCGAGGAAATGAAAATAACTTATACCTCGAAGTGGGAATCAAATACACAACCGTCGCGCTTACAATCAGACATCATGCCGCTGTGCCACGAGGACCTCATACCGTATACGACATTACATATCAATGAATATTAATATAAGCGTAGGAAAGTGTTCTCTTATGATTAAAGAAGCCACAAAAACGTCCTCGTGGATATTCTCCTTCTCATATTGCCTTGATCTATTATTAAGTTCTGTGAACAAAAGAGGCTTTTATGCTGTGGGAGGCTAATGTCAACTTTTAGCAATATGTATTATTTAGGTAAGTATATATATATATATATATATATATATATATATATATATATATATATATATATATATATATATATATATATATAACACAACATTAAACATTTAATTGAAATATTTAATAACTTTATTTTTTGCACTGGTATTGAGCAAACGGTTGCGTTGATTTCCGCTGTCATTAAGCAATGTCTTAAAAAATCAGCGAAAAGTGGAAAACAGAATTATGTTTATGGGGACAGAATATCTGATTGGGTTCCCAGGTTTTGCCTAATGGATATTAATATATGGATAATTTTTTTATTCTTTTTTATTTATTTATTTAGATCCACCAGTGGTAATTACATTAAGCATATCATACAGTAACAGTTTCTTAATTCTATATTCTTATAGCTAAATGCATTACATTTAAAGGTGAATACCATTTATTTTACTTATTTTATTTATTTTACACAATTAAATAAGTATAATAAAAAGAACCGATTGTAAAAATTTGTAAAAATATATAATTTTAATGTATAAATTTAATTGTTTAACAGAATTAAGTAAAAATTTAAAAATTTAGTAGAAAAAAAAATAAAAAACATTACTAAATCTTAAATACCAAGCACATTGAGTTGCGTTTCGGCGATACTTGAACAAAGAGTCACTGAAAGGATCCAAAGCGTTCTTTTCGTTAATAATTTTGAAAATCAAGACATAGGGGAATGAATGCCCAAAATAGACTTCCGACGAGGAATACACAGTGGAATGTACAGTGTAAGCTAAACATGTGAGAAAATATTGTAAGCAGCTTTTATTACCAAAGAACTTATCAGTTTTCCATACAATATACGATTGATGCAATAGCTCCAATTACACAAATGAAATCACGGATGTATGTTAGCTTTACTTGTAGCGTCGCGTCGTGTTGTGGCGGTTACAGCAGCGTAATGTAGAGAAGTGAACATGTATTCAGAAAACATAAATCAATGTCAACCACCTCATAAATGTCGCTATATCTCAGAATTTGTCGCGACTCGAGAAATTGTGAAAAATATTCTGAAGTATCAATATATTATATAAAGTAGATTACTTATCATTATAGTATATTACTTACTGGTGTTTTTTTATTCACGCTGTATCCCGCTTACAGTAGAGTAGGAAGTAGGGTACTGGATAAATTTATCAATCATGCCGCTTTAAGTACTGAAATAGAAAGAACACTAATGCGCCTCAATTATCTTCTAGATAACTTGACTTGCTTACCGAATAGTATTTAAATTAATTCATAACATTCTGTTATTAAAACTGGTAATTGAAACAGAAATATATAAATTTTCATGACATAATTGAATGAAATGTTTTTAGCAAATATAAAACTATTCTAAACGTGTGTATATTTTAAAACCACAACGCTTTCAAACGTTTTTATGAAAGCTTTCATTCATTATTAACGAAAAATAAATAAAATTCATTGAATCTGAATTCCTGTACGAACATATCAGAATAATTAGTTTGTACCTACATATGTGAATATCGGTGTTAAATTTATCAATCATATAAAAATATATTTTTAAATGAAAGTGTACCATTGAATTTCTTCCAGAAGCAGCCATAAAGAAACCGTCTACCATTTTCCGCCCTTCATACTTAAGTCCATGTTGAGTGTCGGAACTCAATGCCATTCGAGCTTAAAACAGGGTTCTCTTGGCTTGCATAGCTAAGCATAGCGCTTGCTTAGCGCTATACAAATTATGAAACTTAATTATAAAAGACAGCGTCTGGTTACAAAAAGAGTATGTGGTATAGATGTTTTTGGGTATAAACATACCATATTTAAGTTATTTTTATTTTCCTGCCCTATAGACAAAAGCACCGTTGAGTTCCACTATTCAACACGCAAAGTGAAGTAAAACCATCGTCAAGTTTTTTAAGTTAACTCTGGTCGAAAGTTGAGTTCCGCTCCTCAGCTCCTTACTTCTGCTTTTGATTTAAGAACCTTAGACAGAAATTTGAGGATGGAATATCTTAACACACTCCTTAACTACTCTCTGTCTACCGCGCTGTGCGTGAAAGAGCGCCATACATTTTTTTTAAAGATACAGAAGAAAGCTCTTACGACACTGGTGTATTTTGTAAAGACACTAAATTTGAAATGATGGACGACACGCGAGCAATCACTTATGTAAGACTATATATCACAGCGCGCTTTTGACTTTATGAAAAGCTCCCAGACGCGATACAACTCGGCTGTCGGCGTCATTATATATGAGACTTCCTAAAGTTGCAGCTAATGACACCATTGTTGCTTGGCTGATATTTGTGTAATGTACGCACGATGGTTGTAGGTTCAATCTCGAATGGGCAATGTTCACATCTAAGATATATTTTACGTAAACAAAATGAAAGGCTATTTATTACAAAATGTTTTGTCGATTATCGATATGACTTCATATAAAGAAAGCCCTCTCTCTGACTTTCTTAACTGGGAATTAATTCTGTAGTAGTAAAAGTGACTTCCTAGCCGGTGGTAGCTTTATGTTCATTTGATTATTCAAGTGTTTGAAAATTTTAATAACAAAAAATCTTATTTTTTTGCCTGTATACGTACATGCGTTTATGGTAAGTGCTACTGAGAAGTCATATAAGCCTAAAAACAATACATACAGGAGAAGTTGAACATTAGGACCACCGTGGCGCGGGGCACAAGAGTGTAACTGTAGTTTGACGGTTATGGGTTCGATCCCCACTAGTGAGAATAAATTTTTATCTATTAATATTTTCATTTCTTCGCTCGCACCAAGGAATATAGCGAGAAGCTGATTTTTTTTGAACATTAAGAAAGTGAAACATAGAATTGATTTTGAATATTTTTTGACTCATAAGAAATTACAGTGATCACGTTTATTTTAATTTAACACGAGCGTGATCGAGTTTCTTATAGACCTGCGGCTACGTGACTTCTTTTTTCAAACACGAGGTTAATGCTGTTAGCCCTATTGGCTTTTACAGGGACACCGGTTGGGAAGGGAAGAGAGTACTCTGTCCCTTTAGAAATGCAAGCACTAAGTAGCTGTCTGTGAGGAAGTCGACGACTGGGAGGGCGCCCCTTGCGGGATGCGAACCTCGGCTTGCAGCCGTCGAGCAGACTGGGCCACGTGACTTGATTGCGCTATTTTGTTCAGATATATTTATTTCTTCACTCAACTTTGTCTTTACTTTGGACTTTGAAATTAGATGTAACAATAGATGAAAATATATTTTTTAGGTTGTATGTTATATGTTATGACATTGTAGGAGGCAGAAGGTGAGGACGTGTGTATCTGTTTCGAATTTCTGTTTCGAGATATTGCGTTTAGAGTGATACTTTTAGAGGTTGAGGCAGCAGCATGACCTATGGCTGTAAACAAGGGCTTGTTTTTGATTTCCATTCATTATGCAGAGTTTCCTCAATTTCAATTGTATAAGTAACGAGTATAGTACAGCGTAGATTACCATTTCCATAACACACAAATATCTAAAAAAATAAATAGAAAGTATTCTTTTGCTTCATAGAAAGACATCGTAAGTCGACGATGACATAATAAGTCTTCGATATCTTGATAGAAAATCTCCAAGCAATATCAGCTGTAAAATTTCTATTACATAGTTATATTATATAATTATACTATTACATAATTATATTCGTTACAAAATGTAATTATTTCTTTACTGGAAAAGAAATCTTATTTTAGCAAATAAGGATAGTTTTGATTAAATTTTTTTTTTATCCATTTGGGATATATAACGCGGTTCTCCAAGTTAGTTAAGCTGATATTACTATATGTATCTTTTGTTTCAGTATAGCAAAAACTGATTTAGTATTTTATTTAAACGGCTTGAGTTTCAAAGTTAAGCTAAAAAAATTTGAAAGAATTAGGAGTAGTCAGGTTTACAGAAAATTTATTTTATATTGAATAGCCTTTTCCAGGTCCAGCGTGCTTGAACGGTTTCCACCAGGCACAGGTTGAAATCCCGCTACGTTCAAATTTTAATACGTTTTTAAGAATATTTTTTCTTATTAGAATTTCTAAAGTGTGGAATAACTTAATTAAAAATATTTGTATCTTAAAAGCATAAATAAATACGCGGCAAAATAAAATATTGTGTGGAGTAAATACACTTTACAAAATATATGCGGTTTCATCGATAAAATAACCGAATAATACAATTAATTAATCATATTAAGTTTCAATTGCAACATTGATTTTTGATTATCGAAATATGAATGTAATAAAGTTAAAAGGAGATGTTTTATAAAAACTAAGTGGAAACTTTCTTTGTTTACTGAGAAAGACTTTTCTATTCCTGTCCATAGTCTCTCAAATCTGTTTCATACAAAATATTTTTTGAGCTATCGTGGCACAGTAAGGCAACATGAAATTGTAAACGTGTCGGTTCTATTTTTAATCCCCATTAGTGACAAGACCAGTGCACGGCGTTGATTTCTGCCACTTAACATGAAAATATTATGAAATTTGGGCGGAAAGACTGTCATATCCTCACGTACCTCACAGTACCTGCCATTCTGTGTATCTTAATAGCGGATACGATCAGCTAAGCTGACTCCGCATATCCTACGAAGAGATCGCATCTCCACGGCATTCATCTTTGATGTATAATTTGTTAATTTTACCTACTTCACAAAACTTCTAAGAAATATTATTGTTTAACTTTATATTAATCAACATTAAGTACTTTCGGAGTATTGTCCGCTTTTACTACAATATAAAACTTTGAAAGCTTTTATTAAAACTCATTTATGTTTTAATCTCAGAAACTGCAAATGTTAGAAAAAATTTTATCCAAAGGATAATAAAAAATTAAACTTAATAAATATTGCTATTTTTTATTAATATTTTTTCAGCTTCACCCCGTTACTATATATAGCAAGGTAACTTTTACTGGCCAATTTTTGAGACTACATGTTGAGTGGTGGAAATGAAAAAAAAATTAATTTCGGGGAAATGGTAAGCAATGGTCTCGGACGAGATTCTATTCTCTCGATGAACGCTGTAATTGTAATAACTATTGATTTAAATTGAAATATATTGTGTTGGATATTCCATCTACTGAAGAAACTCACTGAAGTCAAAGTTACGTTGGGCACTTAGAATGATTCATTTCTAATATACAAATATTAGCCATTTCCATTCTATCACGCGAGTAATGCCGCAAGTAAAAGCTGGAATATATACAAAACTTACATATATCTGTGTAGGATTAAAATTATTAATACCTTAAGCTTATTTGATGCAAATCGTGGCGCAGGGTCACAAAATTTGACTGTAAACGCGACTGGTTCGGGGTTGGGTTGGGTCGAGCGGGTACCCATCCCCGCTCGAGAAAATGAAATATTTATTAAAATGTATTTTTAATTTCTTTCGCTCTGGTGTCAAGGCAAAGCGCGGCGTTGAGTTCCGCCACTCAAAACGCAATGCCTCAGAATTCGGCGAAAAGTGGGGGGGAATGGAGCGTCTTACCACTAGGTTCCCTCTGCCTACCGTGCTGTTTGCTGGGAAAAGGTGTAAGGATATTTAATTTGTAAATTTATTCTTTCGCGAGAGATCGTCTTAAGAACGCTTTAATAAATCTAGCGACGTTCTCTCTGCGTTTCAGCTCAGTTCTAGCTGTTTGTAAATATGTACACAACAAAAGTATTACATTTTCAGGGAAACTTACAATAAGTACTTTTGTTTCAGATAATATTAATGCTATTCTTGACTATTATTTTATACGATAACTAGTTTGAAATTTCAGCTGCTTGTAGTACTCTGGACGCGGTCGTGGCGCAGTGCGATAAGTACCTGACTGTCAGCTCGATGATCGGAAATTCAATTCCCACTCGGGAGCGTGATAATATTAAATATACCTTCATTTCTCTGTTCTAGTCAGACAAAATGCGGCGTTAAATTCCTCCGCTAATTACGCTAACTCTAAAAAATGGGCGGAAAGTGAGAGACAGTGACTAACTCTAGGTTTGCTCTGCCTATCCTGCTATTTGTGAAAAAGCGTAATGCTGATTTATACTGTTAAAAAAATTAAATTTCTCTTATGTTATTTTTAACGTTAACGTCGTTATATTTTAACGTTAAATTACGAATTTAACGTTAGCTAGTAATTTAATATACTTCGAGTTTGTATCTTTAATACTTTTTTTTAATACTAATTCGTGGTCACGTAACAGACTCAGTAATGACAGAGCTGGTGTATTTGTGAAAGGTAATTTACTGTAATAAAGTTAACTATGTATAACAAAGATATTTTTTTCGTAAAAATGGTATTAACCAGCTCTTACCTGCAGCTTCTCACAGGAGTAAATAAACTATTCTAAGTATTAGAGGTAACTGTACCCCTACATTGGGTAACATAAATAAAAAAATAAAAATTAGCTTCACGCTGTATCCCACACACGGCAGGGTAGGCAGAGGGTACTTAGTGTTAAGACACTCCGTCCTCCACTTTTCGTACAATTCTAGAGGCACTGTGTGTTCAGTAGCACAAATAGGTTATTTAATTCGAACCAATAGTAACTGAGATCTTTCAAAATAACAATCATAGGTAATAATATTAATTTCCGTCTTCTTATAATAAGGTGCATCTCTTAGTATTGCCCCTAACAATGCCTTGAATTCTGAACCTTATGCTTGACACTAGGTTCTCACGACCTACCTAGTTATATGCGGGATATCGCGTAAAGCTAGAAACGCAGGTTCAAATTTTTAAATCGATTTTGTATGATAATATATGAAAAGCAAATCTTAAAAATATAATATATCTAATTTATGTCCTTAAGTATGTAATTACTTTTTAATTACATCTAACAAATTGTATTATATAAAGCTAGAGTTTCACACGTAACGACACGTAAAATCCTTTCCAGCCGCCCGCGACCGCTGCTAGCAGTCCCACCTGACGCGGACGGAGGAGAGAACAGTTATTGTCATATCTTTACTGCTCATAAACATTTATACTTCAATACGCTCAAGTTGTTGTAAAATAAAAGTAAAATCTGAAAATTGACGCTTTTATTCGTTACCACATGCACTTTACGGGCGTGATTGATATCTGAGACGTGGTGTTTCTTACCTCCTTAGTATTGCTTGTGGAAATTCGCTGTAGTTATTATAGGTTTTAAATTCTTCTTATTCTAGTTCTAGAATCTAGTCCTGACGCGCGCGCTACTGCACCTTTCGCTCAATCTCAAATTTCGATTTATTTGAATAGTAATTGTTAAGTATCATAACTCAACACCGCAGCTTGTGTTATTTTCGTGGGCTAAAGTGAATGCATTGTCCTACTACGCCCACAAATTTATACCTTTAATGGTTACGAGATAATGTAAAACAATACAAAGAAAAAAAATATTTTTATTTTCTCAGGAAATTGAAAAGTAATATAAATTTTATAACAAATAAAAGTAATATAAATTAAAATTTTCACAATAGTCTGGAACCAAACAACATAAAATTTATATTTAAACTGAAATCTAATATTACAATTTTTAATATTTCACGTCTGTGGGTAAGCTATACGCTTCCTCTCGCTGGCCGCGTTACCGTTATTGAATTATTACACGAATGATTATCAAAAGCTTTTATTAAATTACTAGTATTTAGCCAGTGACTTTACTTGGATTTAAATATTTTTTTGCCAACAAAAAGTAGTCTCTCTCGCTGTGCTGGGTAAACAGTGGCGTTATGTCCCGTTAATAAATACACAATGTCTAAAAAATTATGAATCTAAAAATAATAATAAAACCAATATTTAAATTAAACTAAATAAAACAAAATATATAAAGCGTCAATATAAATAAATATCAAATACGAAAACGCTGTAGCACCTTTTGAAGTGCGTGATAGCCCTTCACTTGGAAATTTTATTCATAGATCGGCGAGTGTTTATGCAAATGTATTAAAATGGCGCGTCTTCGAGCTACATCGGTCCACTGCTTAGAGAGACAGTAATAAACAGATTATCCAACTTCGACTTAAGTAACTACGCTTCTCTAGTGCTCTTGTTTATAGTTGAGTGGATGGTATTTTTAGAATTTAATTTACATCTCTGAAGCAGCTTCGTGCTGCTTGGTCAACCCGAAACGCGACCGCTTTCTGTAAATACCGCAGTATTTTGTTTCCCTCCAAACATGCCCAAGCGAATGAACGAGCTATCATAAACAAGTAGAACACGTAGTTACTACAGGGTGGTATTGATATATGTAAGAGTATGTATACAAAATAACTTTTGTATTGCTTAGTATTTGCCTAGTATTAATATTTTATTTTCTAAAGTGGTAATAGAACCCAGTCTAAGTTAGATAAGGATATGTATATAATAAAATAGGAATATTTTATTTTATATAAAGTTTTCTTTATAAATTAAATAAAATTTAAATATGCAAAGCAAAGCGCGGCGTTGAGTTCTAACACCCAAGACGCAATGCCTCCAGCACTCAGTAGAAAATGGGGAACGGAGTGTCTTAATGTACTTGACGGGGTAGGCAGAGGGAATCCCTCTGCCTACCCCGTTGAGCGCGGGATACAGCGTGAAGCTGATTTTATTGTTTAAGTATAAAAATTGCATTGCAATTCGGATTGAAATTAATGAAGCAATTTAGCGGTATACCGTCTTACTATATCTGGGTTGCATTTCCACATGGGGAATGATATACTTTTATTATCTCTTTTTGTTAACAACACAGGGAGCGGCACAGAGTTCTGTCGTAAAACACAATATAACGTCGAGATTTGAAGAAGATAGGTGAGAAACGCAGTATCTTATGAGACATAGTTTAATACTGATACAACGTGAAAGTAAATAAAAAATAGATTTTAAAACATCACACTCTTAAATGTAAATCTATCCCTGATGTATGTCCATCTGCGATTTACGAACTGTTTTAGAGTAACTGACATTCAGTAATATTTCGCTAGTGCGGTATATTGGTGGAATCGCAACGAGAGTTTATCGATTAGCAATATTTCATAAATAAATACGCTCTTTATAATTAAATTGGAATATGCTAATATTAAAACGGCACCACCGATACCCACATCACTCAATATGTCACTCGACCAGTGACGTGTTTGACTGTCACTTAAAGTCAAACTCTCTGTCAAATTGAGTAATTTACTGTTAGTACATTATCGTTTTGGCTTATTGAGGTGTGTTAGAAAACAGCCTATTTGATGGGTACTTTAAATGTATTATATTCAAATACGTGTATTTTTTATAATAGTATAGTAAAAACAAGCCGTCGTGACGTAACGCTACGGCGTCTGTTTGTCAACGAGGTTTGTGGGTTCAATATCTATTCAAAGGAATAAATTAATTGTATTTCTTTTCTCTGGTAACAAAATAAAGAGCAGCGTTCAATCGCGCCACTCAATACGCAATATCTCGAACATTGAACTGTAAATGCGCAATAGAGTCTCTTGATACTAAATTCCTTCCTCCTACCCCATGAGCGAGAATATGAAGCAAAAAAAATATGATCTTAACATATTGAGATCTCTTAGAAAACAATATACATGATTCAAACAAAACAAAACATCCAAGTTTATAAAAACCTATCCAAGGTTCAAATCCAAATTGAATATATCAACTCAAACACTTGTTGTCAGCGTGAAAATATTTTCTGAGAGTATTTATTATATTATTGTAAGTGACAAATATAAGAAGTTATCGGAGCACTCCTGTCTTATGATTTATGGATGCTCTTACGTTTTATTTAAGGAATAGAACAACGTTTATCAAGCTTCTTGTCTGAGTTTAAAAAGAATATAGTGTTATTTATACGTTGTGTTTTTACACATGCGGGACACAACGTGAAAAGTAAAATATTTCATTCAAATCGACCGCATATATACAGGGTGGAAGAGGCAGCGCTTCTTTTACTGAAACTGCATATAGGGTAAAATATTTCAAACCCGGAGCTAAAAAAATTTATCAAGATGCCTCAACAGTTTGGACGTAGGATTTTTTTTTC
>DWGR01003906.1:0-11669 GCA_018247715.1 Heliconius burneyi | reverse complement strand
ACTCATAAGACTTGCAAGTATCATCACCAGTAGTACGGTCCACCACCGCAGTTGGATCGTTGTGACATAGTGTGTCCCAAATACTTGGTGTTTTATCTGAAAAATTGCAATAATTATTAAATATGAAGAAGCGTCATACAACACTTGTATATAGTTGTAGGTATATCGAAGCATCCAGGGGTACTTCATGGTTTGAAAACATTGGCATTGGCATGTTTATTTAGGACATAAAATCCATATTTTACGAGAGAAACACGTGTAAAATATTTTTTATTCTAATTTTACATACTATGTTTTTTTTATTTAGTCTACTACTTTATTTTTACGTAATAGGTAAAACTAAAAAAGGGTATATAAATTGACATTATATCCGTTATAGCAATACATAGTTTAAGTTGAAATAATTCAATAAGTAAAATCACTAAAGCAAGTTACAAATTACAAAATTGTGTGTGTGTGTGCGGGATACAGAATGAAGTTGATTTAACTTTAAATATTAACCAAATAGTACTTACAAAGTTAATAAAAATCGTGTTTTTATATATAGGCACGTTGACAGCAGGGACTGCTGATGCATGCATCATATCCGAATTATCAACAACTGTTTTCTTTTATAATAAAATTGAAATAAAATATGAAAGTAATACTTGTTTTTTATTCCAGCGCCATCCTTGCAATAATACAGCGTCAAGTAATCCACACACAACAGGGTGGGTACCTAGTGCTAAAAGAGCACTGGGGAACCCAATAGTAGGTTCCCTCTGCCTACTATTGGGTTCCCCATCCACTTATTTTTTATATCAAATAAATAAATTTAATAGATACCTGCAGCATTCCATGCGCCTTCGATCTGATAAGCCGCTGTCGCTACACCTAGTTTTAAATTCTTAGGCAAATTTCTTTTCATGTTTGTAAAATTTGATGTACTTAATAAATAAAAAATAATCTATAAAACTCTTGAATTAAAGGCTTGGTCCGTCTTCCTCGCTATCCTTAGACACACTGATATGATTTATTTATTGCAGTAAATATTGTTCTATTGTGTGATTTATTTTAACAGAATTATACAATGATCTTGTAAATGTGTAAGAAATTTTATTCATGTCTCTTAGATTGAGTACAAAATATAATTAAAATGTAGGTATTTACATAAAAAGGTGTTTTATATATCTAATTTATTATATAGAACACTTTTTTCACGTATTTAATGTGTTATTCCATACTTAGAAAAGAAAAATATTGTTTAAGAAAACGTATTTGTTTTTACTTTACTACCGGGATTTGATTTCCAAGAGGCACGAGTTCTAGTCCCGCTACGCTTACGCTTACGCTACGCTAATTTTCATACGTTTTCTAAAACACTTATTTTATATTGTAAAAGATATTCCATTAACCTACAAAAACAAAAGTAAGTAAGTAATTCCTTAATTAAGCGTTTATATTTTAATTACTAAATAATTTAAGCTGGAAATTTAAATTGCACTTAAAATGGACACCTTATAAACTACTCATCAGAACTTACCTATTCTAAAAACAACAATATGCTATGCACTCAAAATTTTTATATAATTAAATGTGTTAAATTGATTATTAAATAAGTTTCTTTGTCTTTTCTTTTTGTTTTAAGAACTATATGCGTCATCAAACGCACTCGTAATGTGGCAAACTTTTTGCAATTGACCTCTTCTTAGCCTCAATTCAAAAGTTTTTTTTAACACTACTGTTCACTCCCTGGAGTTTTACGGTTTTATACTGGCGGCACATTTTATTAATTATATTAGTGAATATAATAATAGTAATAATATTTAATAAAATAAAATTAATAAATTAAATTATTCAACTAGGTTTTTTTTAAATAAAAACTTTTTTAAATCTTTTACAAGCAAAACACAGGAACAAAAAGGCACGGATGACAAATGTCTGTGGCTTACTACAATTGACAACTTAAAAAAAAATTATATTTGCAGACTAATTTTGTATGGAATGTATAAATTAAATGTATTGGTTTGGTGCAACATAATATATTAGTTTGATAGTTTAAGTTTATATAATAATCTTTTCGAAATTTATTTGATTTTGCACGCAAAACATTTCGAATTACAAAAATGTTTAGTTATTTCATGTCTGTCTTTCTTTGTAGATGGACATAACTGTTATTACTGCGTTAATACTGATCCCGCGGGAATTTTAGGATAAAAATTAGCCTATAATTATTTTTGTCTACAACCCCGTCTATCTCTTTGTTTTTTAAATGGACAGACAGAAAAATCTATGTAGATAAATATTGTTATTAGATATAGCTCGCTTTGTTCAACTGACATGTACTGATAAGCTATTATCACAGGTTTGTAATTATAACACACTTTCTTTCGTATTGTGCCATCCTTGACAATCTATCTATCTCCTTTTAATTAAATATCTTCTATGTCTTATCTATATTTAAAATAAAATGGAAGTGTCTGTTAGTGATTTCTATTAGTTAGTAATTTCTAACGTGACTGCGATTTTAAGTTGATAGTTATTTACACGATACCAAGACACAAATAAGCATTTTTTTAACTTCACGTTTTTTTTCAGGTGGGAACCTAATGCTAAGACACACCGTTCTCATTAAGACATCGCGTATTGAGTGGCGGAACTAGACATTGCGCTTCCTCGAATGACAATTGAGCCTACAACCTATCGGCTTTCCAAGACTCAAGTAGTAACTTATTAATTCTTCCAATAATTCTTTCTTCTGAATATTTTTTTTATCGTAAGAGCTCTTTTACCCACAATTACTTTAGCTTGGTCTATAAAACGGAAAATCTCTTGTGGAATCGATGTATAAAAATTAACATATTTTTAATCACAGCAGTTTGATAGTTTTGATTGTGTTTTGTCTGTCAGTCATCAAATTAATAATAAATTTGTAATAAGAACTGCTATCAGACACTGCGGCGGCCGAACCGCGAAATTGTATACGAAAATATCATTTCAATATTGCGTGTACAATTTTATTTCGTAGAGGACTGAAGAGATTTAGTTAAAAGAAATAAGTTTTAGTTTTAAGAATAAATTTTAATTAACTTAATTATTTAAAATAAGTAGGATATTTGTTTCGGAAAGAACAGAATAAGTAATAGACGGACGAGACAAGTGCCAGTCGGTCTCTCACAGAGATTATATTTCATGACTGTGGATCAACGGTAACACTATAAGTGGACTAACTTAAGTTTGAATATCGAACGTAGTAAGCCTCTAATATTTTTTTATATGCCAACGGGAAAAAAACATTAAGTTTTGTGTCATATTTAACATATAATGCGATTAAAACGAATAAATGTTCGTATCTTTTGATTGCGTTGACTTAGAAGCTTGATTTTTTCTGTGCTCCAAGGGAATGTAGTCCTAAGTATTAGATTAAATTAATATCTAATATTCTTAGACTTAAAATACTAATAATAATTATAATAAGTAATTTTAAAAATATAATAAATATATAACATCATTAATAAATAATTATCTAATAAGTGTTAAGAAAAAAATGTAAATAAATACCTTCAATAAGTAATTAGTATAAATAATAACTAATCACACCTAATCTACATTTAGAATAACTATCTTAAAAAAATGAATAATTACAAACAGTTATTTATATACATTTAATTATTAGTAACGTTAAGGATAATTTAGTATAAATAAATAGCTTAGAGTTATCTCTTAGCATATATTAACCTAAGTTAAATATGTAAGTAATAATTATAAATTAGCTTTAAGTTTGTGATTGGGGCAATGGTTAATAAAAGGCTTTTTGTTTTATTTTATTTTATTTAAGCAGGACTACGATCGTGCAGAAATATCAACCTTTGCACAAGATAAATGGTTTTCAGAGAAGGACAGAGATGGTGTAGACACTAAAGCGATCCTTTAAAATTCAGTGGTTCCCAACCAGTGGTCCGCGAAAGCCTAAAAATGGTCCGCGAACAATTTTAATTTTAGTGGACCGGTGTTAAAATTTGTGTTTGATTATGACAGTTTATATTTATTATACCTACATAGTGGTCCCTGCTAGCAATATTTATATAAAAGTGGTCCCTGATCAAGTAAAGGTTGGGAACCCCTGCAGTTACATAGATAGATAAAACTCTTTATTAATAGATAAAACATTTAACAAGAGAAATAAGAATATTTAGAACTAACTACATACAAGCATAGTTTTATGGATTTGATTTAAAATTTAATTTTCCTCGAGTGTTCTAAAAAGTTCATTATTTATAATGTAACTAATTCTAATAGTGTATAGTTATTTTATTATACCTAATAAAAAGGCTTGCAATTAGGTACTTCTACAAAACTTGATGCTTAAAAATGTGAATTTGGAATTCAAAATCTAATTTTATCAAGCATCACGCTGTGGATCCCGCACATAGTAGGGTAGACGGAGGAAACTTGAGAACGTAATTTTTAAACACTTCGTTTCCATTAAGACACTTCCTTCCGTTCATTATAGCATTTTACCAGTCAATGTTTTTGCTATTAATTATACAAAAACTTGAAATGAGTTAGTCTTAGATTTGTTCATATTTGTATTGAAACGTAGCTGGATTTGAACCATAAAGACTGTTCACATATCTTTATCTGTTCAAGTCGAGGTTAAATATTAATGAATATTAACTCATATATATAATAACGATTAGAGGACAGTCGAGGTGCAGTGGCACAAATGTAATCTAATGGCTGTAAATGCGACAGATTGTGGGTTCTATTTCCCATTCAACGATTAATAAAATATTTCAAATTTTTATTTTTCGCTCTGATATTGAGTACCGGCACTCAACACGCAATGCCACCAGAATTCGGCAGAAAGTAGGGTATGAAAGTGTTTCACTATTCAGCCCTCCCTGCTACATGCGGGATACAGCGTGAAGCTGATATAAAAGTCAAATAATTTTTAAAAATTGACGAAAGTTGACTTGAAATGCTATAACCACACACAAGTTCGAGTGGGAGTTCGAGATCGAGTGGGAGAGTCACGCCGCCACCAATGGCGACACGCATGGGCAGACTCGACCGGACCATTACCATCCCTGGTATTTAAAACCGGCGTGAAGTAGTGGCTTTATGCCACTGCGTTTCGCATAAGGTAATGCCGGGCTCTGGCGCCCAACCACCCCAAAAGCTGGCAACGCACCAGTAGCTCCTCTGGTGTTACGCGGTGTCGTGGGCAGCGGTGATCGCTTATTATCAGGTTACCCGTACGCTCGTTTGCCATGCTTTTCCTATAAAAAAAAAACAATGCATAAAGAAATGGTTTTATATGAAAAGAAATAAATTATAAGTAACAATAGCACGCCTTGGTACGAAATGAGGGCAGCATCAAAGCAAACTCGCATGTTTATACAATTGTAAGTTACATGCATAAGTAAATAATTGATTATCGAAAATATTAAAAAAATATTGTATTAAATTTCATTTTAAAATGGTGGGTGATGGGAGCCTGCTTATGTGATGGCACAGAGAATTATGATTGCCTATTGTATTTTTTGCCTCATACAAATAAAGAGAGAAATATATTTATTTTTGAGATGAAAATAAAATCAGCTTCACGCTTTATCCAGCAGGCAGAAAGAACCTAGTGTTAAGACACGCCGTATTCTTCCCACTTTCTGCCGTATTCTGGAGACATTGCGTGTGGCAGAACTCAACGCCGCGCTTTACCTCGATACCAGAGCGAAGAAACGGAAATATAAATTTAAATAAATATTTCATCTCTTCGAGTGGGCATCGAACACACAACCAGTCGGTTGTACAGTCACACCTTGTGCTCCTGCGCCACGACTGGCCTCAATATTTATTATCAAACAGTATATAATATCTTTAAAGTCCTATCTTAACACTAGGTTTTCCTTGCTTACTCCGCTATACGAGTACATACATATATTAATTATTAAATTTATCATTTAAGAAAAAGTTAACTTAATATATATAATAAGTTAATCTTGCTGTGTCTGGAAACAACATTATAAGTATAAGGTCAATATTAAATATTAGGTCAAAGAAATATTATGTGCAATTTTTAGAGCAGGTAGAAGCGTGATAAGTTGGTCAAAACCTTCTTCAGAGATATTTTGTTATATAGGTACAGGTAAATCTAATAAAATTTTATAAGTGACAGCCGCTTAGCTTCTTAAAATATAATATAAGTATACTTGATAGGTTAAATATTGTATAACAGGTGTATGTTATGGACTCCTGTTTAAGAATTGTGAACAAATTGACGTGACAAACAATGGGGTTGTTTGTCACGCCAACTTAGGCCCGCTGAGTTTCCCATGGATCTCTGGGGATCCTGGACGTGGATCAGCTTGGGAACTAATTAACTAAGCTTCACCTTCGTGAATTTTTGAGACGTTACTCACCACAGTATCTAGTGGAGACAGAACCCATAACCGTCGTGTTTGTAGTCAGAGAGTACATCAGAAATACATAAAGGAAGTCATTTCTAACAATCTGTAAATATGTGATAAGAGCTAATTATTCAAATAAAACTATTTAAGTAAACATGCCGTTAGTAATGCTAATGTTGTTTGAAGTTCATGGATCAAGTCGAAAGTTTTTTTATTTCTTAATTCTATATATTTGCTAAATGAATGTTAATTCAAAAATGCTATAAAACATTTTAGTTTTATTCTTTTTCAATAATTTGCTTTGGGCTCGATCCCCACTCGAGGAATATTTAATATATTTATTTGCATTTATATTGTTTACAGCGCGGCGTTGAGTTCTGCCACTCAACACGCAATGCCTCCAGAACCCCGTAGAAAGTGGAGAACGGAGTGTCTTAATACTACGTTCACTCTGTCTACCCTGCTATGTGCGGGATACAGCGTGAAGCTAAAAAATATATATATATTTTCATTTCTTCGCTCTGGTGTCGAGGCGGGATCCGCCACCCAAAATGCCTCCAAAATACGGTGGAAAATGGAGAACTAAATGTATTAACGTTACGGTTCCCTCTGCCTACTTTGTTGTGTGCGGGATACCACGTGAAGCTGAAAAATCTGACACCTTGTCACACAAATTTAACAGCTATTTAGGCATTGCATACGTACGTATGAGAGATGAGAAATGTATGTATTGAGGCCTGAAAGAGAGTTTTTAAATTACTCGAATTAATTTCGGGGAAATTAGTATATAAATACTAGGTTTCCTTTTCTTGTTTGTTATCTGGTATTTAAATGAGAAAGCGTGAAGCTAAAAAAGCCTTATTTCTCCAGATTCGATAAGCAACATATCTAATTTAAATTATAGTTTGTATGTGCAATTAAGAATTTTATCTGTCTTTCTAATAAGCTCATAACGAGAACAAATTTAAAATATTACTAGGTTCTCTCTGCTTTATGGACCATTAGGCATTCATTTTTTAAGCTCGTCACTCGCCACTCAACACGCAATTCTTCGAAAATTCGGTGGAAAGTGGTGAACAAAGTATTTTAACACTCTCCCTGCCTACCCTTTTATATGCGAGAAATGGCTGAAGCTATAAATATTTAAGATATTAAATAACATATACCCAAAAACAAATAATTTCTGATGAAGTCACAATAAAAAATAATATGTACTATTTAGCAATCTCGATATTGATTTAAATTAGTAAACTGTTACGAAATACATATTGTTTTATATTTGATGCAACTATTATATATTGTGATTAAGAGAAAAACCGAGCGGTACCTATCCGAGTTACACTTACGCAGGAATTAGAACAAATATAGAAGACACTTGAACACACACCAAACCACATGACGGCAGGGCTGTACTTCGAAACAGTACTATACATACATTATTAATAATATTAATGATAATATATTTATATTTTTAATAAAAATATACCGTCTTCATTCAGTTTTCGAGACTTTTACACATTTTGAATGGAAGACTTCAACCGAATTAACCATGTACATTATGTTTCATATATTCTTGGAAACATGACGTTTTGAACAATTTGAAGTAGTCTGTGGTCACAGGTGGCCTGAGATAATTGCAATCAATTTAATTACATATGTGATCATTATTGGTTAGATTTCTACTTGAAATATTTATTTAAAATAATTATATATGTCACCGCAGTTTAGTTATTCAAGTTAAGCTCCACATAGGACACAATATCTCTAAAACTAACTTCTATTAATAAGAAGACACTAGGTCACCTGCTTGCATGTTTCTTGCCATGAGTAAAAAATCTATGATTAAATTTTAAAAAATGATTTAACTAGTATCTAACAGAGGAAAACAAACGACAATCTTAATTCTATTAGTATGTATAGAATACACAAAACTAACACATTATATACAAACCTATGTAATACTTATTAAAATATTGTGAAAACTATATTTTATAAATTACTGATTCAAAATATACTGAAAATCCAATATGTTAAGCAAAATCGTCTAAAATATTAACAATTATTTGAATACGGCCCTGATCGAAGGCTGTGTTCACAAGACCTACATTGCCGAACCGCAGGCTCCTTCCAACTCAGTCCAGCCACGATCACCTCCTGCATCAGATCTATTACAATTTAATCTATTGGTTTTACCTAAATTTAATAATTTTAAAGTTCGCATATAACGATTACAAAATTAATCGTGGGACGGCCAGTGTCAGGTAATATGATGTGTTTTTTTATAATTTCTTCAAAGACAATGGTATTTAAATAACTCCTTAAACACATTTTTATATTAAGTTTTCATAGTCTTAAAATAACTAATATTTTGTCAATTTTTACATAGGTATATAACGTACTGTTGCGCATCGTTGTGTTCCGCCACTCAACACGTAATCAGGCAACTTCGACAATTCGGCAGAAAGTGGGGAGCAGTAGCCCAAGCACGTATAATTATCGAAAAGTATTCGAATCATTACCGATACCATTTGTATAGGATGTTGTTCAATTCCTATTTCTGGGCTACAGAAGTGTTATAACGGGAGTGTCTTGAGACTAGGTTATCAGGTTCCCTCTACCTAAGCTAAGTGCAGAATGCAGCGTGAAGTGAAAAAAATATGTATTGTGGACTGTGTTGATAATACATATTTTTTATTTATACTATATTCATGCATATTCTCAATACTAAATATCTTTATTTGTACTTAATCTATAACTATTAAGAGTTTATTATAAATTTTCCTTCATAAATTAAGCTATTTACTATTGTAAAATATCCTCACATTTTTATTATCTCAGTTTGGTCTAGTTGGTTAGTTAAGCCGCGGCGTCAGGCAGCGCCGACATTTGTATGTACGAGTATGTAGAAAAATGGTCAAAAAAATATCATTTTTCTTTAGCGTCACGCTGTATCCCTCACACAGCAGAGAGTGGACACCTAGAGTTAAGACACTCCATTCCCAAATACTTCTTGCTTCGAATAGTAATTGAACCCACAACCTGTCGCGTTTACATCTCTTTTTTTCATGTCCCTGAAGCAAAATAGTACTCGATCCTTGGATCTAAGCTGCTTGCTTACATACGTTCACAGTTAGTTATAGCCTTCTCCTTTACAAGACCCAGGGCCAGCCCCCTATTACCACACCTAGAGACGCATTTGGATACAGTTCTCTATAGGTAATATAAATTAATAATTAAAAATACTTTTATTAATAAGTATTTAGATATATTCAATCCTCAGGTCAACCAAAATACCAGAATTATATTTAATTCTTCAAATTATTTACAATGTAACGAAAAATTATTATATGAAATTTTAACACTTGTCCAAACAATTACTGAAATAATATCTTTAAATTGTCTGAAATGTATTTTGTTTCAATACGGCATTACAATATTTTTGTCAAAAAATATATTTTAAGTTAACATTTATAATCTATACTTATAATAATATCCGTACATGTACACGTACATGGTACGGTATAGTCGGTACATGGAAGATATACTTATAAGAAAAAATGTTATGGGGATCAAATTCACAATCAGACGCAATCACAGTCACACTTTGTGCCCCTGCTCCGCGACTGGTCTCAAATATAATCTTAAAACGATTTTTTACAGATATCAAAAATAAAGGAAGGAAACAGTACTTATTTCTTACGAAGAAATATTCTAGCTAGACTTTGCCGTTGACTTGTACACATCCGTAATTATATTAAAAAAAGGTTTAACGGTCGATCATATAAGAATTAATAAAAGAATAATTACTTTTTATAGAGAAACAAACGGCTTCATCGAGACTTGGCTGGTTTTTTACAGAATATTTTTTAAATAATTTCAATATATAAAATAAAGAGGCTCTATAATTCGGTGGAAAGTGGGGAATGGAGTGTGTTAACAATATGTTCCCTCTGGATACCCTGCGATGTGCGGGTTACAGCGTGAAGCTGATTTAATTTTAGATTTTCTATATTCTGATGTTTAGTTAAAACTTTGTCTAGTCTAATATGTATTTGCAGGAAAAACATGAAAATTATATTTTACTGTATTTTATTGTATTATTTGTAGCCTTAACATATTTTTAGTGTCTTGAAAATTAAAAAAAAGACATTGAAGAAGAGTAACTGTATGAAAATGGAAATAAGAAGAAAGAGAAGAATTTGTTAGCGAAGTTGGTTTGTGACCGTCACTAACGGGCAGTTGTGTGTTTGCTCGTTTTGTCGATCGCAAAATGAACTCGCTTGACGTTAATGCATCATTTTTGAAGAAAATTGCTGATTTTTCGACTATGGTACGGTCAACAAGTCTTTACCATTGTTCACTCGGGAAGAAAATTATCAAAAGTAAGAAAAATCCTAAATACAACTGCGCCACGACTGGCTTCAATGAATACTACATTAATAAAAAGTATTATGTCTACGTATATTTATATAAAACTATTTGTATTTATTTTATAATAAAAAGGTAGGGGGAGACCTCGGTTGACCTTCGAAAACATAGTATCAAGGATACTAGAGGAAGGTCATGTAAAAGCATGGACCCATGTATGAAGAGGTTGATGACAGTGGACGAGGCGTAAGAGGTATGTAAGGACCGTAGTGATTGGGGCTCCGTTCGGATAAAGCGTGAAGCTGTGTTGTGATGTTGTTGTAAAATAGATATTTATTTTATAACAACAACACAACACAGCTGGGTGTAAATAAAAACATAAAAAGGACATTTTACTCGGACTGATTGAATTATGAAATTATTATTATTTATATATCCAATCCAACAACATAATGAATAAAGCATTTAAATCTGAAACTTGTGTGTCATTTAAAACCCTAGTTTTATTAATTAAAGCAAAAAATACATCTTCGCTACAAATACACAAAGAGGTTGTTGTGGCTCAGCAGAACAAATCGCAGCAGCAGCAGTCTTTTGTTGACATTGTAAACGCTGTAATTCTGGGTTCGATTCCCACTCGTATATATGAATTATTATAGCTTCTCTGCTCTGGTAAGGCCACGACGGACAATGTTGCCACCGTACAAATTACCAAAAAATAAAAAAATATTTCTTTTACTACAACCAAAAGTTACATATTTTGTATAAACTTAGACAGTGGCGTAGCTGGGGTATTTGCTGCCTGGTGCAGGCAGCAAAGGACTTGATGCCCTTTAAAATGATCAAAACAATTTCAGATTTCAGAACAAAGTAGAGTAGATACATAAATTTCTATTGCCTCATTACTATAAT